>JAATLQ010022346.1:0-22653 GCA_013421005.1 Heliconius erato x Heliconius himera
GTTATTAACATGGCGGAATAAATTGCCTGTCAAATTGAAAAATATTTTAATATATTAGTATATATCGACAATATTACAAATATGAGAAAAAAAAGTAACCTATGTTCATCCGAAGACCCTCAAGTATCTCTGTATGAGTATTTTATTACAATTGAATTAGCGGTTTGGCCCTGATTGCGGCACAGACAGACAGACAGACAGACAGAGTTACTTTCGAATTTATAATATAGGTATGGATTGTTACAATATCTTTATCACTAAGGCTATAATTAAGTTGGAGGACTTATCTTAACTTTATTATAGATAAAAAACAAAAATTGAAATTAAAAATAACTTACCATACCTAACATCTGACAGTATTAAGTATTAGTAACAGATTTTTTTATAACACAGTCTTAAATTTTGCCTTAAATTTTGTCCACACTAATCCATGCTTCTACGGTCTACGGTACGGTATACCATTGTTATATACAAATATATTTTTTAGGGTTCCGTAGCCCAATGGCGAAAAACGGAACCCTTATAAATTCGTCACGTATGTCTGTCCGTCCGTCAGAACCTCACCGCCACGTTATTCCGAAACTATAACTATTATTAGGATATTAGATTAGTATTTTGTTAACCACTTTACGATTTTTATACAAAAAAAATATTATAAATAGAGGAGTCGCCCCCTACCTGGAACTGAAACAATTTTTGACATTAATGTTTTTAAAACCATTTTTTCCAAAGGCAATCGTTTCAAAGATAGTCACTTTCAAATTGCTAAAATGTGTGTCCACTGCTCCTCTGACTGTTAAACTATCAAAATGAATAATCAAAAAAATATATATGTTGTAGATCTCAATAAACACTTTCAACGAAAATTGGTTTGAAGTACATTCAGCACTTTTTGAGATATAGTACTTTTTCAGAAAACGTAAATTATAGCTTTGTATAAAAATACTATAAAACAGTATGAATAATAATGTTATTTTTGTTGGCGAAATGTTCTTATTTTGGCTAGTTGTAGATAATTTACAACTCTCAATATATTCGTTCCCTGATCTATGTTTGCTCCTACGGAACCCTTCACATGCGTGTCCAACTCACACTTTTTTCAACTGACACGTTCGAAACGCCACAAATGAAGAACTATACAAATGTATTTTATATCGGACCACATATTTTCATGGAGATGTTAATATTTTACTATAACGAATTTTACTAACTAACATTTTAATAGTGAAATTCAACTACATATTTATGATGTTGCTGTAGTGTTTGTGGCGCACAGAAAACGTGTCAATGGAGGTATAAACAATAGACTAGTTTACTTTTGACTGCAAAGACAAAGTCGCACAAAAACAAATCAGTTCTATATAAAGTAAGACGTAGTATATAGGATTCTGATACTCTGTGACTTATCTGTTTTCATATTTTTATTTTGTATTAAACAGAATAATTTACCCATATTTTATTAGTAAAACAATTCATCTTATGTAACAAACAGAAAACAGAATGCATATGCATAAAGCGTATGTTGACTAACTTGGGTAGTTTGAACAAATTTATACGCAAATAAATATACATTAGGTTTGTATATATTCACTATCTAATCTTAAGTGTAGAAATCTCCAGAAGGCTGAAGTGGAATAGTAGTAGAGTTTCCAATTAATCCCTAACTACTTATTGACTTACACCGACAATATAATCGACATTTTCAGACCGTATCATTAAAAGACAAACTTATTCTATATTAAATTGTACACTTAACTATGAGGAACGAACGGATTTTAAAAAGAATTATATAGGATTTTTATCACACACCCGCACACACACACACACTCACACACACACACACACAAACATACCGAGCCAAATTGTTTATTGCATAACATTAGCTGTTCAAATTATGTTATATTTAGTAGTAAGTATATTATTAAATATAGGTATACTCAGTCCTAAGACTGTTTGACTGGCCTTTGGTAAAGAGCGAGACATCCCAACACAACTATTATAATTACTTTCTCGTCTCACTAAATATTTTGTATGTTTTGAGAACATTTTTTTTAATTTATTTCACTAAACAATTATTTTCTGTATTAAGAAATACAACAATTATTATTTTTTATTTTTAATTAATGAATATACGATAGAAATATTTGCATAGAATATGATAAGAATATAAAGAAGAACTTGCTCAATTGATTTGGGCACGGCGGGGATTTATATTCTACAATTTTCTTGTAGACGATGTATTTTAACTCTTTTTTTTTAATAAGCTGCTTAAAAATATTGCAACATTACCTAAGTTCCAAAGTAAGTATATCTACATTCAATAAGTCAGCTTTGGTAAAAATTAAAGACATCTATCTTTTGGCATAATCAAGTAACGCCGATGATTTTTTTTAATCATGTGATTTACTAGTATTACTTAAACCTGTCTAAATTTAATATAATTTAAATTTTTATGAATTAATTTAGTGTATATTAGAAAACGGCACGGAACCGTCGGTGGGCGATTCCGACTCGGATTTGATCGGTTTATCAGAGTTCCGTACGTCAAAAAGGTTAAAACGGAACCGTTATAGGATCACTTTGTAGTCCGTCTGTCCATCTGTCAAGACTATTTATCTCAAGATAGATCAGTGAAATTAATAGCAAATATTAAAGTACGTACTATGGTTTCTTGAAGCACAATAAAACTCAACAAGCTTCTAAGTTAACGCAATCACAACATACGAACATTTATGCATCGATTTTGTTGCATTTTATATGAAAATATAATAGGATACTTCTAGTGAACCTACAGTTATGAAATCTAGCACAAAGTGAGGACTTATATGAAAATTTATAGATATTTCAAAGAAAAAAGTAATTACAAACTTATGTTTGTAGCTCATTTCATACAAAATGAGTGCCAGCCTAAATTTGTCAACGTTTATAAGTTGTACATTCCACTGATCTACAATCGTGAAGTTGGTACGGAAGCTTTAGTAGGCGAGTCCAACTCGCACTTAGCCGACTGAAGGAGCTGAGTATCAAGACACTCCATTCTCTCTTGTGACTTTACGCCCAAATTTGAGACAATGCTTAATGACTGACGACACTGAGCGACGCAATTTATCTTTACCAGTACCATTGTATATGACTCTTATATTTCTTCTCCTTATCTTTTAAGAAAATAACTAAGTATTTAATATAACCTAAGTACATATACTTATTTAAAACAAGTATTTTACTACACTTATTTTAATTTACCATAAAAAATATTTGTTGCGTTCTTTAAACGTATGACACAGTTAATTCAAAAGATTCCATATTCAAAAATCTAAGAATGATACTTTAATGTTACTTTTATAGAAAGCCTTATCTAACTTTCAATCAATACAATGTTTTAAAGATAATTTTTGAACATTTTAATCTTGTTGATATTGAGTTGACAACGTTGTGTAACATTATTACTTAACCGATCTAAAAAAAATAAAAATAAAAATGTAACATAGGAAAGTACCTACTGACTAATTGCGATGGTTGTGGCTTCAATTCCAAATGGAGGGAATGATATTTTTACTTACTTACCGCCGAATTCTGGAGGCATTAAGTGTTGAGTGGCTGAATTAATCGCCGCGATTAGCGTCAACACCAGAGCGCAGAAATAAAAATATAAATTTAAATAAATATTTCATTTACCCGAGTGAGAATTGAACCCACAACCAGTCACGTTTACAGTCACACTTTGTGCCCCTGCACCACGACTGGCCTATTCTACAGAAAACAACAAACAGAAAAGCTACTTTTAAACGGCAATTTAAAATTACTTAAATTATTCTCTTGGAAAATGAAAATATACAGCTATGATGCACGCAACACAACACGTTTACAAAATGTAAGAAATGAACTACAATTATTTATTTGTAATAATAAAGATAAAAAATATTTTTTCAGGTTCACGCTGTATTCTGCATAAAGCAATGTAGGCAGAGTATCTTAACATGTAAGATACTCCGTTCCCCACTATCCGCCGAATTTGAGACCTTTTTGTTATTGCGTGTTAAGTGGCGGCACTCAACGCCGCGCCAAGGTAAAGACTTTGGTACCAAAGCGAGGAAATGAAATTATTAATAAATAATAATAATAATAATTTATTCCTCCGAATGGGAAACTAAACCACAACCGTAACCTTTATAATTTGTATAGCAACGCTATATAAGTATCCACTTTTCGGGTTTTTCCCTTTTTCTATACGTACCTGATACAAGTTCTCATTTCTCACCAAGTTTCACAAACATATTTCTACGGGAAATACCCTACCGGTACTATTCCGGTTTTGATCACGCGGCGAGTCAGGTTGAGAAACTTAAGTTTGTATTTATTGTACGACTACTATTACAAATATAAAGCCGTATGTATTAATTTCGTATTCGTTTGTAATGATATTTTGATTGCGTTAATTCTAAATTAGCTTAGCTTCATTTTTTTTTCTAAGGGACCATAGAGCTGAATATTGTAAATTTATTTCAGCTGGATACTTTCAAGGCGTGTCGAGATAAATGGTTTCGGCAGACGGAAATATGCACAACAAAGTGGATCTCTATCTCTCAGATTCTATAAGGATTTCGTTTTTCCAAAAAAAAAACGATGTTAAGCGTTTACCGTAAAAAAAACGGATAATAAGCCTTCTCTCCACTCGTCTGCTGAGTGCTAGATAATACTTTATCGTTTTGATTGAACCACATGTTTCATAAATTGACAGTGATATCACTTGAAACGATTTGCTTACTGTCAATGTACATAAGCGTCTCATTTTCTTTTCTCAATTTTAAATATTAGGTGTAGAAATTTCTAAACTTAATAATAGTAATCTCTATTGCTATATATAATAAATACGTAGAAAAGTCGATTCTGTACTTGAAAGATACAAAAAAAATTGGGTCGGTTAACAAATCGATTATAGTAGATAACAAACCAATCAGCAGAGTTCTTGTCTGTCTTTTTTTTATCTGTCTGTCTGTCTGTTTGTTTGTTCTCCAATCATGCAAAAACTACAGGACAGAAATATATTATATAATTATAGTGTAATTTTGAACATTTTGAATATTTTTCGACCGTTCGTCGATATGGTAATAGTCAGATGAAAAGCAAACTATTTTTGAATTTGCAAAAAAAAATATTAACTAGAAGAAAGTTGGTAGATGTTTGGAGTCCGTGACGTAGTGGATAAGGTCCAAGAATGTCGCCTTAGATAGTTTGGGCACCTTACGCGCCTTCCTAAGAACTATGTCGGATGCAATGCCTTATTATATCAATCCCTGGAGTGAGACCTCTCGGACGCGCAAGGAAGCGTTGGTTGGATGTAGTGATGCAGGACATGACAGCCAATGGTCTAACCACGGAGGACGCTAAAGACCGTGCAAAGTGGAATAGGTTGAGCAGCAAAGCAGACCCTGGCAAAAACCGGGATTATTGCCACGCAGAAAAGGAAGAAAAAGAAATTAAAAAAAAATCGTTTAAAAATTACAATAATGTGCGGAAAACTAAATCTCAATTCTAACACTAATACATGTGCCGAAAACAAAAAAAATATATATTATTATTTTTTTTGTTTTAGCAATGGTCGATATATTATTGTACTTATAATAACATAATATTAGCAATAGTTCTTAATATAAAACAATATTTGTATAAAATTTCTATTAAATAACAAGTTGTTAAGAATGTTGTAAAGATATCCTATCACTGCAAGTGTTTAGTAAGCGATTAGAGGCTTAGAAAGTAGAACTCGTTAGTGTCGTGGGTGATAGATAATGGTATTATTTTGCTGAAAACTTTCACGTTCACAAGTCAAGCTTTTTTTTTTTAATTACGTATTTTTGATTAAATATTTATTTAAATGTATATTTCCATTTCTTCGCTCTGGTGTCGAGGCAAAGCGTGGCGTTGAGTTCCGCCACGCAACACGCAATGCCTTCAGAATTCTGTGGAAGGTGGGGAACGGTGTCTTAACACTAGGTTCCCTCTGCCTACCCTGTTGTGTGTGCTATACCGTATGAAATTATGAAGCTTAGATATTTTTAATAAATATTTTTGGGTTTGATCATTAGGCAGATACCTCATTCAGGTAACGAAGACGTTGAGTTTACTCACCACGCAAATCCTCCAGAATTCGGTGGATAGTGGAAAGCATCTTAATGGAAACAAAGTGTCTTAAAACTACGTTCCCACATTCCCTCTGTCTACTCTACTATGTGAGGGACACAGCGTAAAGAAAAAAAATTATGCATAAGCAAATGTTTATTTACTCTAATAAAAAATGTTTGCATACGGGGTCAAATTATGACCGTGGTAGGTCATATTTTGATTTTGAACCGCTCGAATTACGAATATATAAAATAACGAAATAGAAAATAAACCTTTAATAATTTCCTTTGATTTCATGGCTTACAAAAAAATTAAAAATAAACTTTGTATATATTAACGACGTTCAAGTAATTATTTAATTTAAGAATTTAAATCTAGATGGTCGTAAAATAAATTTTATTTTGCACACATACACGTCCTGACTCTTGTAACATAAAATAACATTTATCAATGCGATTTACATTTTACTTAAAATTTTATTCATTCTGCAAAACAATAAAAATTAAACACATTTTTTTATTAAATTATTTTCTCAACCAATTCTTTCTATGACATTAATAGTCCATTTTGCATTGTAAATTGTAATAGTGATTAACTTATTATGTCGAGGCAAAGCGTGGTGTTGAGTTCCGCCATTCAGCATGCAATGCGTCTAGAATTCGGCGGAAAGTGGGGATCGGAGTGTCTACTACTTTACTGTAGTATAATATACTGACACTAGTTCCAACTTCTTAACCTGCATGTACAACGTGAAGCTGATTTTTTTTATTATATCTAATTGATTCATGGCAACATTTTGTTTGTGTTAAAAAAAACTTTCTTTAAAAAAAAACACGTTATTTTGTACTTACGCGGTATATCTATGGCTCTTCTACCACTCTGCGACTGTTGCCCACTGTCAGACATTTTTAAAAGAACATAATACTATGTTTAATCACTTTTGTTTCACGTCTCACGTCGTAATCACTTTTATACGTTCATAGAGTTCAGAATTAACAGAAAAGCTGTGATTTTCTTTTATTGGCCTGTTAATGTTATCAAAAGCCGAGTCTACATGTCTAAACTTCTATAATTTCTTTGAAAGACTGTAAAAAATATGTTTGCATATCACGTATCTGTTTACAGTGTTATTTATTTTTTATGAGATATTTATCTATTTATTTGTTTTTTCAGCTTTATATTTTTTTCATTCTATTCTTTGCTTTCCGGCCCAATTTGAGACGATGAAAAATTGACACCACGCTATATCTTACCAGAGCAGGAAAATGGAAACAATACTCCCGTGCCAAAAAAGGGGAACTCAATAAAATGCCATTTAATCTGTATGTTTGTTTATAAATTAACAATTTTAAGTTTACGTATTATAAATATTTATAATGTTTGTTTAAATAAAAAATATATATATTTTTATTATGTCCTTCATAATTTTTTATCGTCATGGTTTTTTTTATTTATTTTTTTAATAAGTCAACGTAATTTCCAGTGTAAACTCTGCGTTATATTACACCATATAAATGAATGATTTTGACATTTTTAATTTATTTTTAGGTTATTCAAAAATGTTTCTCTTTACAATTTAACTAGCACCTATGGTTTTTATAACTACTTATTTTACTTTCATATTTTAGTTTCAGATCAATAATAATTTCTATTTTTTATGTCAAAGAGTATGTCTAGTCTCTATATATAGTAGAGATGAGAATCAAGCTTTCTTGTTCCCTTTACCGACCTCGAAACGTTGTTCCTTTTTTTTTGAGTTCCGTACCTTATAAGGAAAATAGAAACCCTTATAAGATTACTATGTTATCTGTATGTCTGTCTATGTTCCCACCTTGTGGGAATCGATCCACAACCATCACGTTTTCAGTCGCACGCTTGTGGACCTACGCCACGAAGGGCTGAATTGGTTATTTATCAATATACTCTTCTGTTACTGAATATCTACTGCACATAGAAAGCTGAAGTTTAACATAATGTTTCTTGTAAGGGAGGAGTGAGGATTTTTAGAAAATTCTTTCGAAAATCCGCGAAAAGGATATAACGATATAAAAATATATTACGTTTTACTATTTACGGACCAAGTAAATAAAAAGCTGACATGGACTTCAATAAAATATGGGTTAACTTCGTTTTTCCCCACTCGTCGATAAATAGAATTCAATAGGTATAATAATTTCAGAGTAATGTCGCAGCTTTACAATGACAAAAGGGTAAGAGACCCATATGACACCACAACAGCTTCTAATAAATCGTTATGACTATAATGAAATATATTGCTTTTCGTATAAAAAAGCGATACACTTATTTTTTTAACTCGAAACCTTACCGTAAGCGCCTTATATAAGTTATACAACCTTGAAAAAAAACTTTTATTTTATAGTTGTCAATTAAAGATAAATTTATAAATATAAGGAAAAAAATGCTTCTTAACTTAAATTTTATATTTTTTTCTTTGCAATAATATCACTTAAACAATATTTGCAAAAGGATGTTTCAAATTTAAACGAACGTCTAAATAAAACAATCTTTTTAAGCAAAGTAATATACTAATGAAGTAAGTAAATATGTTTGTTATCTTTTACGATGACGGAAATTAAGCTATAATCTTTACATTTAATTCGTCACGTGCCATTTAATAAAGCTACTTATTTTTTTCTTAGAAACTAAGCGAACCTGAAAATAATAAATACTTATTTTAATATGCATCGTAATTTATATTGTGATTCATTTATGAGCATACACTCTGATTCAATGCTATTGTATTTTGTGTGATGCTATAAGATCGCAATGCTGTGCAGCACAAATATACATATAAGTTATAACTTTTACGTCATATTTCAGTCATATTGGCCTGTAATATTTCTTTATTTTCTTTTATTTTTCAAGCCTTTTCACAAAGTTTCGAATAAGTACACAAAAATAATCGTGAGAACATCATTTTAATCCACCACATTACACGAACAGCTTCTTCTTGCTTTTGAATCGGATGATAAAACCAATTCACATTTTATGTCACCAACATGATGAAATTAATTTAATTTTTGACCACAATGACAAATTGGATTTGGATTCATTCGTAGCATATCATAAAATATATTGAATTTATATTATTGTTACTTATTATGATAAGAAAGAAAGAAAAAAATATTTTAAGTTTATTTTAAACATATTTAAACATTAATTATCATCAATATTAATGTATGATTATTTGAGGCCAGTCGTGGCGCAGGAGCACAAAGTATCGTATGTGTTCGATTTCCACTCGAGGAATTGAAATATTTAATATTTCCATTTGATTCGCTCTAGTATTGAGGCAAAGCGCGGCGTTGAGTCCCGCCCCCCAACACGCAATGCCTCCAGAATTCAAAGTAAAATGAGAAACGAAGTGACTTTACACTAGGCTCCCTCAGCCTACCTTGCTGTGTGCGGGGTACAGCGCGAAACTAAAAAAAATAAAAACCTAAGACATAAATTTCAGTTAAATTCAAAATAGGCATATACAAATAGATGTATAAAATAAGCAAAGAAGAAATGAAAGCCTAAGCCACATATATCATCTGACGTTTGCGTCAAAAACACTTAAGATAAAAGTAATCCGCAAAGACACGAGAATATCAGAGTGATGCGTAAGAAACTAACCAATGGGTGTCGTCTACGGCAGCACGCCTCCGTATCATGAGCGTCATGCTCCAAGTCCATGTGCGATGCATGGAGAGGTTACACTGAAAGATGTGTGAAACGTGAACAAACACCGCTAAGTCCTTGCCACGCCTCCTGTTCGACGTGAAACTGTTTTCTTTTACAACTGATAGGATTATATGGTTGTACTAGTAGTATGTAGATACGCTTGTACGATATGATACGAGTAAAAATATTTTTATTGTAATACGTTTTTTGTAGATACCTACAGGTAATGGGTATAATTCCAGTCCGGTCAGAGGCCAGTCGTGGCGCAGGGGCGCAAGCGTGTGACAGTAAACGTGACAGGTTGTGGATTCGATTCTCAAGTGGACAAGAAATATTTAATATTTTCATTTTTTCGCTCTGGTGCCGAGGCAAAGCGCGGCGTTGAGTTCCGCCACTTAACACGCAATGCCACCAGAATTCGGTGGGCAGAGGGGAGCGGAGTGTCTTAACACTAGGCTCCCTCTGCCTACCATGATATCTTTAGCCTTTACAAATTTTTTAATTTTAAAATTCAAACTCTGAATATTCTTTATTGAAATAGACTATTATAAGCATTTTTGAATCATCGAATGAACAAATAAACAAAAAATATTTGTAAAAACAAAAACCCCGACTGCATCAACCTAAAAAGAAAATAAACAAGCCTAATAGTTTATTAGGATTAACAGTCGGGACCTCTTTACATTATGCGAGGTTCCTGGTAAAGATTTTATTGATTGAAGAATTACTTATAGGCTTGTTTATTTTCTTTTTAGGTTGATGCAGTCGGGGTTTTTGTTTTTACAAATATTTTTTTATTTTTCATTTTTTTGTTAGAATTTAATATGGTAATGATAATCATTATATACTTTTTTGAAATCCTAAAATTGAGCTCTTGAATTTGATACCCATATTGTAGTATTCGAAACGATTTTTTTTTTTTCACTAAGTCAGCCACCATGATTATTTTTTATTAACGTCACCTGTCTAAGAACACTTGGGCTGTTAATACGAATCTAACGATACCTCAAATATGTAAATCCGTTCAGCGGTTCTGGAGATACGAGGTAATAAAGAATATTACATACATACAAGATACGCGCGAAAAACATAACCCTTCCTTAGCAGTCGGGAAAAAGCTACCACCAATTCGGAAGGCAGTTCTGCTGAGAAGAGCCGGCAAGAAACTCAACAGTTGCTTTTTTCAAAGTCAATGGTATAAACTCAATTATAACATTAATTGACAGCTATCCTGCATCACATTCAATAGACATTAATTCCATGCATGTTTATGCTGTAAATATTCTTGAACAGTGTAAAAAGCTTTACATGTCAGTATTTTTTTATAGATGTTATAAATTGTAGTAGTGGCAATATACACTGCGGAATATTATTATATACACGTATACTCAGACCCATAAAAGATTTATAAACATTTTGGAGGCGAAAAGTTGGCGTAACAAGTTTATCTTTATTTCTCGTTTCTATTGTATGTTTATCACTATTTTTACTATGACACTGTATATTTTGTCGGACTAACAGAATATTATAATAGACAAATTGTGAAGCAACTGTAATAATACTTGCATCTTTAAAAACATCTCGCAGAGAATCTCGAGCTCTAAGGTTATAAATGTATCTCACGGCTCTTTTTCGGAGAAAAAATATTGAATTTATATCTGAAGCGGGCAGTGCTTCAGTATAGCAGCATTCCATAAGATAAGATACTATGAAAATAGCTATAGCCGGGCAGTTTCAACCTCCGTCATTTGTCTTATTTTTTAATTGCGAACGCGGCAGGGCTGAGTTTATCTGCAAGTGCCACCAGAAGAGTGTTCCACTGAAGCTTGAATTCTATATACCTAAGAAAATAGCTGATTCCGACACATTGAGAATTTCTCTTTTAATTACTAGACTAAAATCATATTTTTTAACATTTCATAAAGCAAACTCAATACATTTAGTTTCTGTAGCATTAGATTATTAATCAAACCAACGAAGAATATTCAATAATGCATTATTCACTTCGTCATAGTTTATTTTGTTCCTGTCCACCTTATATATTAAAGAGATATAATCTGCGAAGAGTACAATCTATATATATAAAAGGACTTGTGCTGACTGACTGAGGTAAGACGCACGCAGAGCCGTAACCACTTATGGTAGAAACGTGAAATTTGGGCAGACGTTCCAGAGTCAGATTTATTTAAACTTTTGTAAAGCGGCACTATTTTGTTATATTTCATGAAATCAGGAAAAGTACCGGATTTAACACAGTGGTTAAAAATTAAAAGAAGATAAGGAGCAATATTAGGTATAATTGTATTAAGAACTTTAACAGACATGCCCCAGAAGTCACCAGTTTTCTTCAAATTAAGGCTTTTGAAAGTTTTGATAACTTCGTCTGGTGACACATTCTTAAACTCAACATTTTATCTACAAATATTAACTTGGTTTTTTAGTATTAATACTGCTTTCGAAGGAGATTTATATTAATAGTTAAAGACTGCATATTTTCTATTATAAAAAAAACTGACTAATACAATATTATCATTAGTTTATATATTTAGATATTTATCGTCGTTTTAATAATTTCTATAAAATTATGCACAATTAATATATTACTACTTAGACATATAGCAAACATTATATTAATCGCTAAACGCTAAAAAGTAAAATATCTTAATAAGTAAGCTTAAATTCTACCAACATAGTGATAAATATTTATATTTTATTAGGATAAATGATAATAGATATTAGATAAGTTTAAGACAACAAAATTATATATCTAAGTAAATATAAATCTATATATATAATAATAAAATAATTTAGGCCAATTTTGACAAAAATCTAATGGGGCACTTCCTTCGTCCTAGGAAATAACAAAATATATATTTTCTTTACCTCGCTCTAGTAAGAAAACAAAACGCGGTGTTCATTTTCGCCACTCAACAGACAACGCTTCTAGAATTTGTCAGAAAGTGAGAAACGGTAACGGAGGGTCTTGACACTAGATTACCAGGTTCCCTCTGCTTATCCTGTTATATGCAGCGATGAGGCGTGAAGCTAAAAATAACAAGAAATAAATAAATAGTGAAGTTTTCTTAAAATAACTCCACCACATTATACAAATAAATGTTATTTAAATATAGTTTTAGATATGCACATATACGTACACATGTATGTCTATAACCTATTGTAATTTTACTACAATATAGTAGATACTTATCGTCTTCAATTAAGCTAACAATGTCATTATATTGTAACGGTTTTCCATACTTGCCTGTCATACGTTTCAATATACAGCACGATTCATATTTTTGTATTTTAGATTAATATTTCATAAATTGAGGCCAACGAGGAAATGTATCATTTTTAACCGACTCCTCTATGAAAAGGAGTTTATCAATTCGATTGTATTTTTTTTGTTTGTTACCTCAGAAATTTTGACTAGGTGAACCGAATTTATGATTTTTTTGTTTGAAGGCTAGTGCTTCCCGTGTGGGCCCATTTTTTTTTGGTTCATTTCTAAAATGTATCTATGAGAAAATCACATAAGCCTTACATTTGCATTAAGTATGTGCGCGACAACTGCACGAATAACTCAATATCACGCCAACCGATTCCGATGATTCTTTTTTTTATTTGAAAAGATACACTTCAAGGATAGTATGGTGCAAGTTTGGTTAGGTCCTAATTATGAGATCCGGTTGAAATTGAACAAGTTATTTTTTTTTGGTAAAAAATATAATTATACTGTAATAGTTTCAAGGAAAAATATTACTAAAATGGGTGTCAGAAGTGAAATTCCTCATCGTTGCATTTCTTTTCAACTGACTTACAATAAGGGACATGTTCCCAATTCAACCGAATATTTTACATGTATGTTCTTGTCACTATGCCAAAATATTAGTATGCACAAAAATAATACCTAACCACTAACTTGAGAAGCATCCTTTTCAGGTCATCACTTAAATTCGTAAAATAAATTAATTTTTAACAAAAAAAATCGACTTCAATCAATGTAAAAATTGTTTTACATAAAGTAAAACGTACTTTGATTTTGTTGAACAATATAAATTAAAAAAAGATTTTATAATTTTGAAGTCCTTATCCTTACTGCAATATCAAATTACTAACCCTGTTTGTTTTATTTATCAACGATTTCAAAATTAAAAATTATTTTTTTACATACCTACCTGTTTTTAAATCGGAAGACAAATCTACTTAGCACATGACCAGCAGATATTCCATCAAATCAACTTTCTCTATCCAAACCATAATACAAAATAGAGAATATATTATTTTATTTTTGTTTTATATTTCCCCCGATGTATTTCAAAGCCAGAAGTATTATGTGTTAACCTAACTGTATTCGATTATATTAATATTATAAAAAATGCTATATTAATAAACAAAACTTATTATAAACCATTTTGTTTCCTTTTATTATAACCACAATGATTAGTTCATAAAACTGATAAGTTTTTTTTTATTTTATTTTCAGAAACACATGGCAAAGATTCCGAATTAAAATATTGCCCCTTTGTTTGTCTCTGCGCCATACTTCTGGTTTAGAGTTTCAGTAGTTATTGTTTAACACTGTTCGACAAACCACCGGTGTTTTCTGAGTTTCTTAAATGCTGCTTTGCTTGATCGCTTATAAAATCCATAAAGATATGTATTTTTACTAACAAAATTTATCTTAACATCATCACCACAATGAACGTATTACCATAAGTACATAGAATATTATATTTACGAAATTATCTCAAAATGAATGGCAAGGTAAATAGAGTTATTGGGTTATTTTTTATTGGTAAATGTGGCGACCTAACGTATCACCTTATGGTAAATAAAAACATATTTATAAATCCTAATAAACTATTGGGCTTGTTTATTTTCTTTTTAGTTTTATGCAGTCGAGGTTTTTGTTTTTATAAATATATTTTTATTTTTCACTTTTTTGTTAGGATTCATTATGGTAATGATAATCATGATATACCTTTTTGAAATCCTCGTATTGAGCTCTTAAATTTGATACCCATATTGTGGTATTCGAAAGGAAAATTATTTTTTTCACTAAGTCCAATCGCGTCCCACAGCCGCCATGATAGTTTTTTCACGTCACGTATCTAAGAACACTTGGGCTGCTAAGACAAATCTAACGATATCTCAATTATGTAAATCCGTACAGCGGTTCTGGAGATATGAGGTAATAAAGAATATTACATACATACAAGATACGCGCGAAAAAAAAACATAACCCTTCCTTAGCAGTCGGGAATTATAAATGGTAATAAGTCAACCGCCCATGATTATATGTACGTATAGACAAATATACTAAAAGAATTAGGAACGCATTGCCGACTTTAAATAAATTGATGAGTTATTTAAATATAAATAATTTACCTATAAATAAATTTAATATACAAATTCCTTATTATTTGTTCTATCATACTGAATACGATATATTTTTTTAATTCAAACATAAAATAAATCCTTTCGATTTTTTTTCTTAGTCTAACTAATTTATTTGAAATAAAGTATAAGAATTATAAGAAGTTGTTTTATTCAAGCTTTTAATAACTTTACATATAAAAATTGATCAACTATACTGAAAACGGTTAGCTAACAATTCATAAGATTCGAGGAAAATCTAAGAAAACCATTATTCGAGACTAAAACATCATTCTTATGTCAATAGTCTAAAGTCTGTGCTTGTCTAACACAATAACCTCACGTAATGGGAATATTAGTAGCGCAATAGTTGAAATACTTTGTGTAACCAGACTGATATTGTTAAATAAAACGTGTTTAATCATCTCTAATAGACATTTGGCTTGACCATTTGAATATCAGCATTGTTGGAGCTTGAGCAACATTATATCAATCTCATAATGAAGGACTTTGCTAACATTTCTATTTTTTAATTTAGCGTAATGTGTATATTGTGTTGTGTATATCAATAACGCAATATACTTCTTTTACAAATTCTAGTTACTATGATAAATATATATAGTGAAATGGTAACTAGTAAATTAAGTACTAATATAATCGTCATTAATAGATCGACCTTGGTAAGATTAGAAATGTTTATTCTCTTCAAAAAATATAATATCTATGGATAAGATTATTTTTAATGGTATACAACGGATAAATAAACTATTTACTTAATAGCCAACCACCAATTACTTAATAGCCAAATTACACAATAACTTTATTATAATATTCCACTTTTGAGTATTTGTTAATAAAAAGAATTTAAAGTTAAGATCACAAATAAATAACCTAAAAAGTAAAACTTTAGATGTATTGATAGATTCGTTACTGTATTTTACTTTTATATAAAAAAAATATTACAATCAATTATTCATAACAAAAAAATCATACAAACATTACCACAGACAACATTAATAACTGTATTGGTGTTGTGTGTTGTCTGTGGTAATCTAAAACGATACGTTTACTAAGTTGTTTACGTTATATAAATTTCATCCAATCAAAACAACATCAATAAAAACAACCTCCGTCGTCATTGGTTAAAATTCAACAGTAAAACTTCTACGTTATCAATATAGCGCAGCAATAATAAATTTCAAAAATTTAGGTTGCTACTTTAATAACCGTCTCCTAAAATTTAGATAAACAATTATGTACAAACAAACATATACGAGATTTAATAAAATCTCGTATATATATATAAATATATTATATAAAATTATATAGACACTTAAATTAAATGATAGTAATTATTTATTAATAAATAATTAGACTTATAAATGATTAGACTACAATATTGTCTAAAATTAAGAAATACTTGTCTACAAAAGCATATAAATTTAAGAAAAAAAAATATTTTAATAAGCGTCATATCAATACTATTTAGGAACTTTTGTTATTGTTTGCTATAATATTTTATCATTATATTAAGGAAACGACGTTTAAATAAGGGTAACATTAACTTGACAGTGCTGACTGCTGACAGAACAGTGCGTCACTAACTCACTAGAGTATGGTGATCTGTGGAAACAAATTAATAGACCGTTCGATTAGTTGGAATTCTTTTGTCCGCCATTTTGCATTTCTTAAACGTTGTGCGTTGCTACATATTTTTGTAATTATTATTATCTGATTTGAATAAAACTGTGATAATTTAGTGTTTAAGTATAGTTTCCTATATTATTTTTATTTATTGACATTTTTTAAGTTTATTTGTTGGCTTAATAATGGGTAGGAAGAAGAAGAAGGCATCCAAACCATGGTGCTGGTATCCTTTACAAATTATATATTTGGATTACAACATAATATTTATTCAAGCTTAGTTAAAAACACTAACCTACTTTTTATTTATTTTCATAGAGTAGGTATTATTTAAATAATTCTCTTAGCACATCATAATTCAGGTATTGTAATAGGGAATTTGACGATGAAAAGATTCTGATACAACATCAAAAGGCAAAGCATTTCAAATGTCATATATGTCACAAGAAATTGTACACGGGACCCGGATTGTCAATACACTGTATGCAGGTACGCCCGCCCTATATTCTTGGCAAACGCCCCGCCCGCCCACGCCTTCTCTCTGCAGTATTTTTTCACTAGTCTGCTTATAGGTTGAGATATTTTGGCACATATCATGCGCCATATTGTGATCTTACGTTAGTAAAGCGTAAATATCTAGCCTTATTTAATTTTCTTAATGAAAATAGTGATTCAAATTTTATATTCGTATATTTTTTTAGGTTCACAAAGAAGCCATAGATAAAGTTCCAAATTCATTACCAAATAGATCAAATATAGAAATAGAAATATATGGAATGGAAGGTATACCTCCTGAAGATGTGAAAGAACATGAGAAACAAAAGACAGGTATAAAAACTTTTAATGGGTTTTGGCAGTTTTTGGATCATAAAGTATGTACAATCATGTTTTTATCTTAAATTATTTATGCTTGGGACACACTGTAGCCATAGATGTAAATTGATGTGTAGCATTAGTGTTCCCACAAGGTAGGTTTTTAAAAAGTAAAATACCCATGCAAAATTTACCAAAAGTCAATCCCTTAGGTGGGGGGAAAGGTTCAGACAGTGATGACGATGAGCCTGCAGCAAAGAAAAAAGCGACTCCGGCACTGGTAAGAGCTATTTAAATATATATTTTAAACTACACTGAAAAACAATCAGGGATGTTATGGAGCTCCTTAACCTTTACTACTAAACTAATGCATATCCAAAACAAAAGTGTATCCATAACTTTTTGGCTATGGTTAATCTCTAAATGAGACTTGTTATGATATTACATCAAAAAGTAAGGACTTGTGTTACTATAAAAAGATAAACAACACATACATACTGTCTGCTGATAATAGATTCTTGAATTTTTTTGATATTCATATCTGAAAAAATTTGAAAGTAATAAAAACTCCAAAGATTATTTTATATACTATATATATACAACCAAAAATTATTTTTATTACATTATATCCAGATCTGAAATGTTACATTCGTAACATCCCCGATATTAATGAGTTAATTGGATTACAGGCTAAAGTGAAACCAGTAAGTAATTGCATTGAGTTTATACTAATTCATATATTTACAATTTGTAAATATGAATGTTAATCTGGCCATAGTATTGTGATACAATGTATTTGAGTATTAGATAGATCTTTCTACTGTTACTGTTACACTGTCCATATAGTTTTTGTTTTATTTATTTTGTTATTTATTACATTTTATGTTATAGGCAGTCTGAAACAATACAGTAAGTTATGTATATTCTTACTCAGTTGTAACAAAAGTGATTTCACGAATATTGATGACTACTGATTTGACCTAATGATTTGTAGTAATATTTTTCAATAAATATTATTTTAAATATCCCATAAAATAAGAAGTTAAAAATATTCTTACTACCATTCTGTAATTAAAATTATAAATATAATTAATTATATGAGATTTATGCCACAGTTGGGTCCTGGACCTTCATCAGTCAATCCAGGGATCCTGCCGACCCCCATGGGACCAGTACCACCTGGGATGTACCATGCTCCCATGCAAATGAATCCTATGATGCAGCACTTTATGCAGGCACCAAGGTGAGATAAATTCAGTTTCTTTATTTTTAAATTACTTAAGATTTTTATTTATATAGGTGCAGCAGGACAGTGTTCTTCTGTAAATATAATAGTCATGAAGTAAATCCACACTTGAGAATGATTTATTTTCATTACTCTGCTTTGGTAACAAACAAGTTAAGCATTGAGTTCTGCCTTTAAACAAATTTAAGAGGAAAATGGAGAACAGATGGTTTTGACTCTATGTACTATGGTTTATTGCTCTTCTTCATACCTACCTTCTATTTATTATTAATCAAGCATGATATATTAATGGAAATTAAAAAAATAAGCTTCATGCTGTATCCTGCACACAGCAGGGTAGGCAGAGCGAACCTAGTGTTAAAACACTCCATTCTCTACTTTCCGCCGAATTTTGGAGGCACTGCGTGTTGAGTGGTGGAACTCAACGCCGCTCTCTTCGACTCTTCTTCTTGCTTCGACATCAGAGCGAAAACATATAAATTTAAATAAATATTTCATTTCTTCGAGTTGGGATGGAACCCACAACTGTCGCGTTTCAGTCACACCCTTGTGCCCCTGGGCCACGACGGCCTCAAAAATTTAAGAGGAAAGTAGAGAACAAATGGCTGTGATGTACTATGGTTTATTGCCCTATGCTATAGGTACCTTGTATTTATTATGAATTCAAGCATGATATTTTAATTGTAAATTATAGTATAGCCATAAATAAAGCCAATTTATTAGATCAAATTATTATTATTATCCCTTTTTTCTCTTACTACTATTATTTAATATTGATATTATTTTTTCCAAAAATTTTAATCAAACATAAACAGTTTCAACAATTACAGAATGATGATGCCAGGCATGAGGCCGCTTTTCCCCTCTGTGAGTGTGCCCACCTCACAGCCGAGCAAACCTACTTTCCCGGCATACAGGTAGAATATTAATTATTTATTGAACTGTTAACAGCCTTTTGCTATAGTTAAATGAAATTTATAATTATTGACCTTATAGTATAGTGGGATTTAAGTTCAATATACATAGTAAAAGGTCGCATAGTCTAAAATATTTTATATTTAGTAGAAGGTAATTTTCGAAGTAATGTATAGTGTGAATACAATAAAACATGAATAGCAGCACTGAGTTACCTTCCAGGTGCTATATTATACAATTAAACCATACATTCTTGGGAACTATGTTGAAATATTTTTATGCTTGTTATAACTTTTTTTATTGATAAGATCTCTTTGTAGAGAGATTTTTATAAATTGTTATATATTTAATTTAAGACATGACGACATTACATGCTAATTTTGGGAAAATTGAGCTTACAATATCTGACTAACATTTAAAATGTTGTTAATGATTTAATCATTAAAGGATTTTATAATAGGAGAAAAATGTTTTTTTAATGCTTATCTCAAAAATGACTTAACCAATTAACAATATTTTGGCAAGCAAACCTTAACATTGTTTTTTTTTTATCGAATTTTAAACAAAAAAAATTACACTATTATAAAAAATGATTTTTTGACAAAACTGCTCTAAATAACTGTTTCATTGAATGGAATTCAGTTGAATGGCTTAAATTTTACTTTTCAATATAGGATAGATTTTGTTTTTAATATTATATAATTAATAGGCAACAAAAATAATACAGATTGATAATTGTATAGTTCACACACGCAAAGCCACGAGTGGGAGCTACATATAACTTGATAAACTAAAAACATCCATTTACATCTTCATGTAAACCAAAAACTATATATGTATACAATCAAAACATTTTTTTTGTAATCCACAGCAATGCAACAATAAGTGCACCGCCAACAACTTCAAGCTCAGATCCAAAGGAGAATGGCGAGGTTAAACCTCCAGCCGCCAACGCCTGTCCCTTAGTTACGGCCACTGGAGCGGGGTCTAAAATTATTCACCCCCCTGAGGATGTGTCCTTAGAAGAGATCAGAGCGAGGCATGCCAAGTACAGACCTAAGCCCAAACCAGATGCACCAGTCACACCGGCTCCCCCTATGATTACACCTAGTACCAGTCAGGCTGAGGTGAGTTTCACTTTTTATATTAAAAATTAATTTAAAGTGATTAATTGTTATGCTTAAGCATTCAGATAAACAAATATTTGAATATATTCAGATTGACAAACGCAATGATTGTAAGTTTGATTTCCTCTCAGGGAAATGAAATATTTTCACTTCCTCACTGGTAAGAAGACAAAGCCTAGTGTTGAGGTCCGAAATCTGAAAATTGACTGGTGTGTGGGTAATAGTGTGTTAACTCTAGGTTCCCTTTGTGAAATATTTGATACAAAGTGAAACTAAAAGAAAATATTGTACTTAAACATTTGGCTAACAATAATCCAATGTATGGAGAAGAGATTTGAATAGTTTTAAATTGTCAATGTCATTTATTAAATATTACTTCATTGAATTGAATTTGTGATCTTATTGTATTGTAGGTTTTTATAATGTTTTTATCTTAGTAAATGTAAAAAAGGACAAATAGATAAGATAACTTTCCTTACATTTGTTTTGATGATATATATTTTTTTGGGATAATTGATTAAATATGTCCTTGTATAATTATCTACAGAACAAGTTAGGATTTTAATCGTTTGAATAGTATACTATTGTAAAATTTATGTTTCCTGTATTTGTAAGATGATAATCTGATCTTAAACAATAGACATCCTCCACTATGATAATTATTGATATACTCGTACATATGTATATTTCTGTATTTATATATACTAGATATTAACTTGTTTAAAACAAGTATCCATGTTTGTTATATAATAACTTATCTGGGTTGAATATTCCAAGGGATACAAATAAGTGGAATCTTTATTATAATTATTAAACAGTAAAATGATACTTTTTGAAAAAAAAAAAAACAATTATTCCTGTCTGCTCTTATCAGCAAAACTACATTTCAAGACTGTGGTATATTCTTCGAAAAAGTGCCTGTAAAATTTTATTTAGATGATATTAACAAAAAAGGACAGCAATCTGTTTCTTTCTTTACGTTCTGACTTTTCTTGTTTTTGTTAAGGATGATGAAATATGGAGCAATAAATATTTTAAATGTAGAATTGGCTTAACGATTGAATGTGCTTGGCAATTTTCTTTTCGATTATCCTGCTGAGCTTATCTTAAAAGCGCAAGTGTTATTACACTCGCGCTGGATACGTTAACTTAGTTTATTTATGCAGTAAGGCTTTTTTTTGTAACTCAGTTGTTATTTGATTTGTTTTACATTAAGACTAAGCGTTTATATTTTTTTTTAATTAACTCTAAAATATACTTAATATACAGTCAGCTACTAAAATTCTATTATATAAAAAATATAATATATAAAGTTGCGCCACTTGAAACTAGCAAGAGCCTTACTTGAGCTTGAGATAGATGATGCAAATGTTTGTGATCGTTCAAAAAAAGGAATTTGAATTTCGAATTTGCCTAAGCAGTTTGGGTCGATATCTCTAGCCGGGTAGCTATAGATGAAATGTAAAGATGATGTAATTAGTATTTAGGACTGGTCGTACTCGCAGGTGGCGGCGCACATGTCGGCGGCGGTGGCGGCGGCGCGCCAGCTGCGGCGGCCCATGATGCAGCCCGTGGTGCTGCCGCAGGTGCGCGTGGGCGTGCCCGTGTCCGTGCCGCCCGTCATGGGCATGCTGCCCGTCATGCCGCAGTTCAACCTCATGCGCCCGCTGCAGCCCGGTCAGTACTCACGAGTTGACGGCTCCACTTGCATATACAGAC
>JAATLQ010022349.1:0-53476 GCA_013421005.1 Heliconius erato x Heliconius himera
TTTAGCCAGGGTCATACCAGCGCGATTGCTGTATAATATTCGCTGGCAAGCTAATGCCTTGAGTTCATTCAAATGACGATAACTTTTTTTTTAATGAACCGATTTTGATGAACCAAACTTTAGAACCTAAGTTGAGTTAAAACAAAGCAATTGGTAAAAATTTCAAGTAAATCGGTTCAGTAGTTTCAGAGAAAAATGCGGACAACAATATGTCGACAGACAGACAGACAGACAGACAGACAGTCAGACAGACAGACAGACAGACAAGAAATTCAAAAAAAATCTTTTTGCTTTCTATTATTCTTTTTAAGTGTCCCTCTATCCATTTCAGTCACAATTACTAAATGTACAGACAAAATATTTTTACTGTCTTATTATATATAGAGAAGAGATTACTTAATAAGTTCTTTGATTTTCACGATTATTATATATTTTAAATAAAACTATTTTAACTGGGTTAATATATTTGGTATTATCCATTTTTGGAATCCCGACGTTTCGAAAACTTTGCAGTAGTCCGTGGTCACGGGACACCCCTGTACCAAATATACGTGATTAATCCGGTTAAAATAACTTCATTTAAATAGTTATTACTTGTTATACTTGTAAACATGATGATCGTGGGCAACATCCTCAATCGGGAAAATTGTTCTTCTCTTACCTTGCTAAATGCCATGTTCTTATAGAAGAGTGATACTTTGTTTTTTTTCAATTGATGTATACTGTGCTATTAACCTTTTTAACGGAAAAAATGTATTATTATATTTTATAGCCTTTTTTTACTTTTCTGTTTTCCCTATATTTTGACGTTATTTTTTCATGTCTCTTAGTCTTTTAATGTAAAAATCATTAACCTTACTTCGTGTAGGTCACTTGTTGTAATTGTATCGATGGCTTGTAATCAATAGTGAAAGTCGATTACTATTGTTCACAATAGTCAATAGTCTATGTTGTGGGAAATTGAGCTCACCTAAATAAATTACTTGCATTTTCTCTTCTCAAAGTTTCTACGTATTTGATGTAATCTGATGTAAAACATATCGATTTTGTTTAAATATTGTTTCATTGACCTAGGATCCTAGTTTTAAAATACTCCGTTTCCATTAATACAAGGATTTTTATAATATATATAAAGTCAAGTCAATTTTATATTTTGTAATTGTAATTTTAAAAAAAAAAGCTCACGTCAAAATAAAAAAATTACGTGCTTTATAAAACTAACGTGTTCAAAATTATAGAGCATTTTTTCGTTATATATTATGTACATGTTTTCTTTCTAATAAATGTGTATAGAAAGTTTAATGTTACTAGTAAAAATCGAAAATATTTTTTTCAATCAAAAATATTTTTTCAGTTTCGGATCAATTTTTTTTTCAACTTCACGCTGTATTTCGTATAGGCTAGGCAAAGAAACCTGTCGCGTTTACAGTCAAACTTTGTGCCCCTGCGACACAACTGGTCTTAAAACTACTTCAAGTACAAACAAATACTTTTTTAATTATGGAGCTTTACTACTTAATTGAATCGTTACTTAACACCAACAATGTCAGTATTGTCAGTTTGACAGGAAGCTACAACCGGTTCGCTTTAGTTTCAGTCTTGCTCACTAAAAACACTTTTAGGACAGTCATTTGACAAATCTAAACGACCGTAACGTTCTCAAAATAGATTGTCATATGGCCTGGTCGGTTTCCAGGAGGCGCGGGTTCGAGTCCCGCTGCGTTCAAATTTTTATACGTTTTCTAAATAAGTATTTTTCTTTCCTAAGTGTGGAATAACACTTTAAAAATGTTTAAAAAAGATTGTCATAATACGACTTTAAATATTTATACGCATCTAGACATGTTGGCGCCATTGTATTGATTCCTTTGACCTTGCGCCTTTTATGTAACTTAATGAAAGCTTTCTTTCTCATCTTTATTTTAACTTTGGTTTATACACATCTTAACCGTTATGGCGGAATTTAGTTTCTTTGTTACTTATCAGGTTAATGTATTTGATAGTTTTTATTCTTTTCTGATTGCTTATTTATCTGTGCTTCTTGATAGATAGAAAAGTATTTTGTTTGCAAAAATAACAAAAAAAAGTTTTGTTTTTGCAAACATAACAAAACCTTTGTCACTGCAGTTATTTTATACATTGCTCCTAGACAGGTTTATTGTTAACATTTAAAAATTTGCGTCCCATTGGTACTTGATTCATATATATAGCTATGAAATTATCCTATATTTCATATATTTTTAGCTCTATGTTTTAGAGAAAAGTGTAAATATATGCAGTTGTGTAATATTAGTCCTTGGTTCTTCCTCTCGGTCTGGGAAATAGATAAAGCATTTTATAGAAAGCTAAGTCTATCTTTTAACAGAACAGATATCGGCCTCTAAATTCTTACTCGTTTATACCATTAAGCAGTACGATCGTATTGAACGTTAAATACAAGTACAAAATTGTCCAGTAAAATGTGGCTGAAACATTTCCTCTAACGGTTTTGAACTAAAAAATCGATTTACCGCTAATTCTGCAGTTTAAATAGGTTTTAATGTTTTCAAAATTTGTTACTATAATGTTGTTTGATAAATATAGGTATTGAGTTTTTTTTTAAATTTATATTTGTGTTGTCTGTCATGATATTTAGGTTTTTAAAAATCCTGGCATATACATACATACGGAACCTAGTATTAAAAATACTCCATTAAGTCATTGTCATCTAATTTACATATAATTCTCAAGTTTTTTTATGATGATACAATAATTAAATGTCCGTGTAATTCAGATTCTTTAATTTATTAGATGGTTCGACCTAACAAAAGCGTGTTGAAAACGGAATACAAGATGACAGTTAGAGTAAATAACAATATGTGCAAGTACTCTGTATTATTTCACACATTTTCTTTTTATATATTCTTTTGTTTTTTTGTATGGCATTCTTTATTCTCCAGAAATATTAAGTCAGGGTAATGTTTATTGTTTGCAGCCGTAAGCGAAATCTTTTTGTTTTGCAACTTGCGAGATGCATTTGTTTCCATTCACCTCGCGCTGGAAGTTGAAACAAAAAGTATTTTACCTCTACCGGATAGACCTAAGGTTCCATTTTTACTCTAGACTGGTGCATTGTTCCTGAAGTATAAACTTTAAAAATGATGTATTATATTTTTGCTTAGCACTAGTATATAATATAGTTTGCTCGTGAAATTCTTAATAGGTCACCTTTCTTTTGTAATTCTCTTCCAAATTTAACTATCTATATCTTATATGATTTTTGTCTTCAATTTATACACAAATATCTGAAGAGTATATAAGTTTATCTTTTCCTGCCTATTGTTATCATTTTGTGTCATACACCGGACTGCTTTACTAAAAAGTTTATAGTCGGCCGGTTTTGTTTGCTCTTCCAATTCATCATGTAGCCCTGTGTGCGTTGCATCGCGCATGTAGAGCGGGGCGTGGAAAATGCAGGGGTGGCAACCCCTTTCTAGGGCGGCGGTGAGACGCGATGTTATCGTTTTTATGTTTTATTTTATTTATATAAGTTTTATACATTAGCCGTATATTGATTTTGGATCTTCAAAGCTTAGGTGTGATGATTGTTGTTATAGGATGGCCTATAATAGATTTTTTCTGAACTCTATCGTAGTATTATTAATAATTGGCACTATTAATATTGAAGTAGAAGGTGATTGCCTTGTCCTCTCATGTTTCCGGAGATATGAGACTCTTATCAAGGTATTGAGCGTAATGTAACTTATTCATGTTTTTGCATTGTAACATTGGCGAAAAATGCAATTTATTGACATACAGACAGACGAATTGAGTATAATTAAAACATTTAAGCTTTTTTCTTGTCCAAAAATAAAATTTAAAGTGAATATCTATATATTGAGGCAGGAACATGAGCGTGTGATTGTGACGCGGCGGCTGTGGGTAGAGTTCCCACTGGGGAATGAGTTATTATTTATTAATATTTTCAAAGTAAAGCAAAGCGCGGCGTTGAGTTACTGCTGGAGTAAGTGGCGGCACTTAACACGCAAAGCCTCAAGAAATCGGCGGAAAGGAGGGAACGGAGTGTCTTAACACTATATTTCCTACGCCTATCCTGCTGTCTGTGGTATATATCGAAAGACTAAAAGCAGAGAAAAAAAAATTAAAAATTATTCAAAATTTCTTAAAAACTAGATCCGTTTCATGAATATCCATCGACTCGATATATCTGGCGCCACTGCATGCGCCACACTAGCACCATCGAGCCGAACCACGCCAGTACGCACTCGTTGATACTGTGGAGCGGACGTGTCGAGTACGCTCCTCCGAGCCGATATTAAAATAACGCTCTTTATTATAAAATACGCGTCCATTTTACCGTCCTTAAGCTCTATTACTGTGAAGAGCTGTAGTGTTTAAATGGTTTTTATAAATATTTCTATCTAAATAAACCGTGCCAGTCCTCACCGGGTGTGTAGCGTTTTGGTTAATTAAATGTTTTCTATTAGTATTAATGGTTGTCGATACGTTGATTGTGATAATTCTTATCGGTCAGTTACGCTTGGAGGTATTTCGTGATTATAAATAGTTGTTTATTATTGATTGCCAAATGACGTTTGCTACGTTTTTACCTCTGCCTCTGATGGTCTCTACGTTTACAGTTCGCATGTTTGCTACGTATCCTTTGTTTGTTTATTCTGCTGGTAACTTATTTTGTATTATATTGGTCCTTACCTGCGGCTTCGCCCGCGTGATAGTATATAAATAACTCAAAATTTTGTATGACTCATGATACATTCTTTGTGCTGGAGGTAACTCTTACGGCAGGTACAGTGGGTTAAGTCCAATTGATAAACGTAATACTTAATAGCCTTGCTCAATTAAATAGACTATGCAACACAAAAAGGAGTTTTTAATTCGGAACATTAGTTCTCTTTAGTCTTAGTATATTATTATAACGTAGATTTTTAATGCTACAATATCTGATATTTTAAAATTAGTATGAACACGCTTTTACGTCTAAGTATTCGTCTAATGTCTACGTCAATTAGCATTCTTATAACGCTCCGATTATTTTCTAACGTACCAATTATAGTTTAATTCTACTTTATTCCAATAAATTAAGCAAAAACTTCTATATATCATATTTAAATAAGATTGTTTTTAACGCCTTTTTAAAAGTGGATGTAAAAGTTATTTTAATATTTTTTTATGTGATTCAGAGTTAACACAAGCAATCTTTTACTTGTATATATAGAATTTATATATATTGGACGATATATGAATATAGAAATATAAAACTCTAGTATAAATAAAACATTCAAATAAACAAACACGTGTCATTTTTAAGTCTGATTTGATCATTAAAATTCTTCAACACCTGTCTGGTCTGTTTAATAATCAGTAAAACGTCAACTTTGTTCACAGATCACTAAAATACAAAACTAATCTAATTTAATCTAGATAGATTAAATTAGATTGATATAGATATACAAATCTATTTCCAAAATTTCCTTTTGTCTGCTGCCTCTCTATCTTTTTGCACTTCATACGTTCCTTAGACATTAAAACTGACTATTTGTTAGCTTCTCGCCGTATCCTGCAAATAGCAGGGTAGACAGGGGAACTTTGGGACCTAGTGTTAAGTCACTCTGCTCCCAACTTTCCGCCGGACTCTAGAGGCATTGCGTGTTGAGTGGCGTAACTCAACGCCGCAAATTAAGAAAAGCTTTCTATATCGATTGATAATGTAATTAATTATTTTATAATACAATAATTTTAATATAAATCAAAGTTACAATATTTTTTGCGTCACACTACATTCCTTATACAGATTCTTGTTATCTTTTTACTATATTGTATATGCTCTCGTTATTTATATCTACCTCATTCCAGTTTCTTATTGCATTACAATCTACTCTCACGACATGGTCAGAATGCAATAATTGCAAAGAAATTTCTGTTTATTACTAGTGAACCGCTTTAATAAAAAAGAACTTTTTAAATCAGGATTGCAATCATCTCGTCGTCGTATTTCCATCGTACGTTTAAAAATTGGTTTCCTGATGGATATGCATGATTGGAGTCAAAAGCGTTTATTTTTTTAGTTTCTGTTTTTGTTTGTTCAGGATTTTTATGTGTGGGAATACAAGCATTTTTATTTCATAACTACGTGTTACCAAATGGTGCTAACTAAGAGATATAACTCTGACCTGACCTGATTTAAAAGGTTCATCACAACTATAAACAAAATATAAAATTGCCTGAATCCTTCCTCGATAAATTGACCATTCAACACAAAAACAAATTCTTAATTAGAATCAGTAGTTACCGAGATTAATGCCTTCTACCAAACAAACTCTTCACCTGTTTAATATTAGTATCTATAGAAGTATAGATTAATATCAAGACTCTCAAAGAAATTTACAAATCAGTAATGAACACTTTACAAATAAGTATGCACTTAACAAAATTGTAATTTAGAGATAATAAAAAGTAATCGCTGTTCGACTCTTAATGTGAATTGTCCGAGATATTTAATGGTTTGCACTCGTTTGTTTCCACGGTTGGTGCCATTTCGTCCCGAGTTGGTAACGAGATAACTGTCTTGTATTTTTAATGCTCTACTTTGTGTTTAACAGTTTGTTAATGATATGTAAGGGACTATTATGACATTAAGATGTGTTTAGATGCCTCTGTGGAACAGAGGAACTAGTGTGTGTCGGTAAATGCGGCAGTTGGGTGTTTGATCCCCTCTCTCTTCTCTGATACTAATACGTTTAGTACGACATAGCCCGGCGTTGAGTTCCGCCACTGAACTCAACACAATATCAAAGAAATTGATCGATCGACTAAGTTTAACTTGCTACAAACTTCGTATTTTCGTAAATCTAAATTTGTATTTTAGATAAGTGTTATCTTTTGGAAATAGTGTTTGAAAATGAATAGGTACTTTATGTAGTAGTTTATTTGTATTCTTCAAGAATTTTCAAGAGAAGTTTTATTGAAATTTCCCGAGAGTGAAGCTTAAATTCATTGTTTCATTCATTTTGTGAGTTACTTTATTTTATTGGAGTGGTATTTTTTGTTTCTTTTAGTATTAAAAGAAAAAATGTTTGTTATCTACGTCTTTTAAAAATATATTTTGCCATGGATTATTATTTTACAGTTAGCATCCTGCATATAGCAAATTAGGCATAGAAAACTTACGATTAAAAACGCTACGTACTCTACTTCTCATCCGAATCCGAGATATCATAATCATAATCATAATTTATTGGTAACAGCAATTACAAGTCAAACAATAAACAGAATACACATTTAGGTTATATGATAATTACACTATATTACATTGCATTATTTTATATTAATTCAACTTTTATATTTTATTTAAATTATTCGAAAAAATTAAATATATAATTTAAAATTGTTGTTCTATCTAATATCTTATAATATTAATTTCTAAAAATTCTTTATAGCTATAAAACGACTTCTCGATTAACCATTTCTTTAATTTGTATTTAAAAACGTTGACACTAGGAGCATTTCTGATATTACAAGGTAGTCTATTATATACCTCTGGACCCATCACTCCAACAGCTTTAGCCATTTTTGATAAAATTCGACTAGTTGAGACTAGACGACTCGGGAGGGGCATACTATAGAGAACTACATCACTGCGTTGCTGTATGTTAAATGGAATTTTGGAATTCAACTTTGATTAAATGAAACTTCTATCACAGCAGGGAAATGGAAATAATACATTCCCCCGGATAGAGATCCGCGTAGAGACCCATAACCCGTTTACGCTATTTCAATGTGATACGTTTGCCTTTTAAGGTTAATTGGAAATACATTGAGCTATATTTTAAGCGATATACCAACGTTTACATTTTTTTAAACGGACTATATAGAAAGAATTGTAAGGTAAAAAAACAATCTGCTTTTAATTCGTATCTAATAATCGTTACTTAAATTACATCGGCTTCAACTGTTGCGTGTCCTGGGCCCGTTCGTGTTGTTATTCAGATATGGATTTTGTTTATTACTATATGCTGCCGAAATTTACGTTAACAACGAATATAATTTACTTTAATTTTTAGTTTCTTGGCTAGTACATAAAATTGACGAAATATTGAAAAAAAAAAAACGGCGCTTAGCAGGATAAACCTATTGTAACACTCCGTTTCCCATTCCGTTAAGACACTCCGTTTCCCACTCAGTTTTCCAGCCTCTTGAGTGTTGAAACTCAACGCCGCGCTTTCCAAAAATATTAACAAATAGTAGTATTTTTAACATTATTTTTAACGAGGATTATTTACATAAAAAACATTGTGTTCTTGGTTGATAATTGCATTACTTCGCAATTTACAAAGTTGCCGAGAAAACCTTACACACTCTATTAGTTCTATTAAGGAAAGTAGCGCCATCTTAGACGTACGTAATCTAATTAGTCCAATCTGGAGCTTCGTCTGAAACCTTTTCACGTGAACACATCGCCACGTTACACATGTTGCCCTCAACGCCGTGAATATTATAACTTTGTAATACATTATTTTAATGTGTATTCCTATATGATTAAACGCTGTGGCATACTAGTTCATTATTATTTTTTTGTGTGTCGATATTACACGCGATATCTTGAATTTGGTGGGAGAGGAAATATATGCAGGAAAAAGCGGGGAGCTGGTAAAAGAAATTACAGGCATCCTCATCTTATGAGGCAAGCAACGAACGAACCTTGTGAAATATAACTCTGAACATCAGTTACTAAAGTGACGCGAAGCAACATTGCGTGTTGGCAAATAACATTTTAATACGATTATTAAACAACATTAAACATTGACGGACAATGCACAGTCCATAGTGCTGGACTTAGAATTTTAAAATCTACTAGGTATAGGTTAGGGCGTATAGGAGAGCAATAACAGAGGATATCTCAATATTCGTATTCGGTTCGACAAAAGTGCTAAATAATTTTATTATTGAAGTGACTAACAGTTCCCAATGTATGGTTATTGTCATTTAAAATGATGTTATTATATTAGAACGCGAAAGTAATTCAGATTAGTAAATATATAATTATATAATTCTTGGGGGCGCTGCCGCGAGCAGCTTGCTGGTGTATAATATAACACATAATATTTAACCGAAGACCTTGAAAGAACAATAACGTTTGCGAACCAACATCTGTCGTTACAATCGCGAAGGCGAAATAAAACAAAAACAAACAAACGCTCTCATAACAGCAGACAATGATCCAAAGGGATCAACGACACTGCCGCACCGTTGCGTAGGAGTCGTTCGGTCTATTTTAATTTCGATCATACTTCTGTCCCATTTCCACGCCCAGGAATATCCGCAGTTCCACTTTGTCTGGTGGTATTGTGCAATTATTGGCAACTGCTCGGTTGTTCTGGGGGGCTGTGCCAAAAAATACACGTGTTATAGCTGAAGATTGAAACTGATTTCGTTTTTTATGTTTTTCTTTTGCTATGTTTTTAATTCTGCGTCATTTTGTTTTTTTAGGTTTCGTTGTATATATTATTGTGCTAGTTTGTCGGGAATTTGGATTACTTAGGATTTGCCAAATAAAATTGGCCTTGATACTATGGAAAATTATTAATTTGAACGTAGGTACTTCTAATTTTGTGATTATTTAAAAAAATCGTACCATACAATTTTTTACAACAAGGATGAATTTTCATGTTTATATTCTTTTGTATTGAAATTAGGTAATAGGCTGCCTAACAGCCAAGTCTATTTTATATACTTATCACGACCAACGTATCCCTAACTTCAATGTAGTAAATGTGTATAATGACCCAAGTCTTCAAGTGCAGAACTGTGTATGTAATTTAATTCCGGTTTTGCAGGTGCCAGTGTGTAAATTAGAAACTATTTTTATATAAGTTTTTACATATAGTGTGTTTGATAAGTGCATATACCGTGTTAGTGCAGTGTGATGGATAGTGATTGTTAGGACGCCATCACGTATAATGTCGAAAACTTTAAACGCCTACAGAATGTAAGTATATTATAGTAGATATGTTACAAATGGCTTCTAACTATAGCCCGCATATGTATAGCAAGGGAGCAGAGTGAACGTAGAGTTAGACACACGGAGTGTCTTAACACTAGGTTCTCGGTCTAGGTACTAATATGGAAAGACGCAATATGAAAAAATATTTAAAAAAATACATTGCCTTAATGTGAATTACCTATTTATTTTACTTTCGATAGGCATAAATTAAAAAAAAACAGCAGGGTAGATAGAGGAGTATAGTGCTAAGGCAGTCTTTTCCCTAGAAACTGGCGGAACTCAACGCCACTCAACATGCTCAGATATGTAAATGAGTAGTTAATTCTCCCGAATGGGGAATAGACCCACAATCGTCGCAGTTACAGCCAGGCTATTCCTAATGTTAAAAATTTCAGTTTCTGTCAAAAATATGTTTTGATATAAAATATAAAGAGATAAATCATTTGTATCTATGTACATCCAACTAATACAATAGTGGTGTCTACAGTGTTCCGAAGGACATTGTCGACGATCCATTTGTCGCCCTTTGTCCTCGCACCGTCCTTGAACTTTGAAGCTTTTTGAAGTTGAGCAAGCTTTCGTCCTTCAACGGTGTAATGAGTGTTGTTACACGACTGACCTATTTTAAGCTTTCAAGCGTTTAAATGTATGAAATGTGTTGTGTTACGTTACTTCTTTATTTCTTTATATGTTTGTCTCTAAATTATATAAAAATAGTGTCTATTCTATATTATAACATACTATATATAGTGCTAACTTATCTAAGAAGTTATATCGTGGATATATTAATAATATTAATATAATATTTTTCTTATTTATATTACTTTCTACATATTTTTTATTATTTGACGACAAATTGTTGTGTTTACTATAAGCTGGTAAAAAAGACGAAAATAAGTAATGAAAAGTAAAAAAAGATATACATTATCTAAATGTGAATTAGATTTTTTACATACAATCAAAATAGACATTAATTAAAAAAAAAGCAGCCCGGTAGGTATACCTAGCGTTAAGACACTACGTCCCACAGATTCTACCAAATTTTCGAGTTGATTGGCGAAACTCAACGCCGAGCTTAGAATATCCCTTAATGTTTAATAACGACGTAATTAAGTACTATACAAATATTAGTGTTACGTTTTATAAATGGATGACATATTTTTATTTTGTTTCACCTTTTAAGTTGGTTTGCGTAAAATGTTCTAGTATCTCGTTAGTGCGTTTTTTCTTTTATAAAAAAAAATATTTAAAAGAAAATTGCGAGAGGATGAGTCTAGACGCAAAAATTGTGACGGACAGATGAAATTTTGTTCTTTTAACCGTTGAAATTAATGAATGATCTACACCTACATAATATATAAAATATATAACTTACATAAGGGGGTTTTTTTTTGTAAAAACGTTTCATAAAATAATAGTGGTTTTTGTGTAATTTTGTCTGTTGTACTTATTATATTGTTAGAATTGTAATATCTTTTTTTTAAAATAAGACAATTCAAATTTGTTTTTGTTGGGTGTCATTCACATAAGCACTACCGTATTAATAGTCAGTGTCACATCTTTATCATATCTTTGTAACAAAAATTTGACAGCTGTTGTCGCTGTTTGATCAAAGGAACCAAAATACTCTAGAGCAGTGTTTCCCAATCTTTCTTGTGCCATGCCCCACCTTAACCTTTCAAAAATTTTTAATGCCCCCCTATTATAAGAAAGAAATCAAATACTTATCAATTATATCTATACAATATATATGAATATTAAATCAACGAACTATTACAACAGTTTTGACGGACACTTATTTCAAATTTAAGATTTTGCCTTTTTTTTTCATTTGAAGGGACGAGGTTAAAGTTGTATCGAGTTCATTTTTGAATAGCCCCCCTTAAATATCAAATTGCCCCCCTGTGGGGCGTGGACCCCACGTTGGGAAACACTGCTCTAGAGTAATAAAGAAAGTAGAAGTTATACATTTTAACATTTTAGCTTATCATAAGCGTTATTATGAGGCAGATTGAGAATATATTCTACATAACTTGTTTCTCGAAGAATGTTTTGTTTTTCCGCTTGTATCCCGCACATATTAGAGTAGGCAGAGGGGACCTGGAGACCTAGTGTTAAGATACTCCATACCCATTAAGACACTCCCCTCGTTCCCGGATTTCTGCTGAATCCTGGAAGCATTGCGTGTTGAGTGGCGGTAATCAACGCCGCGCTTTGCCTCGTTACCTGAGCCAGGAGAACGAAATTTGATTCAGAATATAATTTCAAATAATTTCTTTCTCAACTTAAACTTGTGCCTGCCTATCTTTCTTATCTATCTTTTCTTTCTTTCTTTTTCTTTTAATGACCGATAACAAACATAGTAGTTTCTAATTCTTCACCAATTAGTAAAAGTTTTACATTAATAAATTAAAAAAAAAAATGCAGCCCTTTATGCATTGAAATATACTGCGCCCCCAGTTTTGTCTAGACGCATCGATTGCCCTCACTCTTTGTCCACTATAGTGACGCTATAATTGGATTAGGATTTTCTCCTGTTTTTTCTTTAATATGATTATTTTGGCAGATTCGGACAAAATAATATTTTAACTTGGCTTGACTTTCAACTAAAAGATTATTTCTCACTTATGTGTTCGTGAACATGGTTTTACACTTTCAGTATTCATGTGTGTTGTTGAGCGTTGCTTAAACTTTTTTTTTTGTATAGCTTCGCGTTATTTTTGGCATTTAGCAGGTTAAGCTGATTGCCTTGTCATTACATTTTGCTATTATACACGTTTTAATTTAAAAAGTTACATAACTTATGTTACTGTCTGAATTAAAACATTATCGGACCTTTATGTCAAATGTAAATGTGTTAATAAGCTTCTTTTTAATAGCAATGTATCAAACTTTCCATTTCCGTTCTCAATAGGGTGACAAAGCCGGCAACAACGTTAACAAAAAATAATAAGACACCTTGTAACCCAGATAGCTATTGGCAGGATCGACGGAGAAAACTCAGTGTTAAAACAAATCCGTTCCCCACTTAAATGACGGAACTTAACGCCGTGCTTTGTTCGTTACCAGAGCGAGGAAATGAAAATGATTCCCTTTAAGAACCCAGAACCGCCATGTATACTATATTATAAAAATAATATGTATGATCCAAATGTATCGCATGTCTCAAATGCAATAACAAAAACAATATTTCATATGAAATATTTTAATGTTATCACTTTAAGAATAAAATAAAATAGTATAAAACAGAAAATGCAATATAACACGTCGTTACATTATACTAGTATGAAATACAGACCGCTTGCATCGGGCGCGTTGCCAGGACCTCCCTGGTGCGGGATATTCTTTAAATCGCCCTTTTTGTGTTCGCCGTCTAGAATTTATATAGAAAAGTGGAAAATTTATTGTGTCTGCTTCACTCCTTTTGTTGTTTGGTTTTTTAAAAATGTAATTTCCGCTAAAGATAGGAAAATGTTTTAGAAAACATACAAATAGTCGTGGCGCGCAAGGGCACAAGAATGCGACTGTAAACGTGACAGGTACTGGGTTCGATTCCCAATCGAAGAATATTTTATGATTCATGATGATAAAAAAAAACTTGTTGTTTTGTTTATCAGCTGTTTTATCATTATAGAGGTAGGTACATCGGATAGTCGATTCGATTGTTTTACTTAAATTGGCCGTTTGAAAGCCTTCAACGTCTATTTGCTTTTGACATCAAGTGATGCAGTTCTTACTTTAGCGCATGTTTCACAGGTTGCGGGTATTAAAGAATAAAATAGAAACCCCCGCAACCATGGCTTGTACAGTCAGATTTTGTAATTTCATCACAAAAAGGTAACTTTTACTGTATACACTGTGGTTTTATTTGTTCTGTGGAGCAGGCTTAGTCAGGCTTAGGGGGTTGGCGCCCTTGGTCGCCATGGCAACGGGATATTTTATGCGCCCCGCGTCGTTCATTACCTCTCCTCTCTCTAAGTGGAGGGGTCCCGCAAGGTTATGTTCTTTGTTAGGGCATTGGTACCTATGAAAGTTACACGTATTTTATATTTTTTTATACTGAATTTTTTTTAGTAGTTTTCTCATCATTTTCCTTATAATTTCGTTTTTCATCGAATTTATCTAATAGAGTAACGGTAAAAAAGTGCCATTCTGTAATCTCTACCTGTCTCTTATCTTGGATAGAAATAGAATACTTTAAAATTAAAAAAAATACTTGAATTTAAAATATCTACACTTTTCTGAATTTAAACTCATGGTTCAATATGGCTGAAGCTGAACGCAAGTGTTAAGTTAAGCTTAATTTCGTCACAAAAGACTGTTTTATACTGACTTGCTTAATATGAGTCATAAAATACGAGGTTGACTCATCTCTATACAACTCTTCAGTTTTCCCAATTTCCATTATTAGAATTTTCCGTTCATTGAAGGTTTCATAAGAAAAATTGTAATAGACGGTATCGCTACGAATAAGAGCGCCTTGGGAGCAAATTAGTTTCAGACCGTTGAATCAGATTTATTCAAACAAAATTAATTTGAAATGAAAATTACCTTTGTAAAGGTGGAAAAAGTTTCTGAGTAAAAAAAATAATGTATGAAATGTATTTTTTTAGTTTTACGCTGTGTCCCGCATATAATAGGGTAGGCAAAGGGAACCTGGGAACACACCGTATAAGACACTCCGTGCCCATTAAGGCACTTCCTAGATGTTCCGTAGGCGTTGAGTGATCCACCTACCAGAGAAAGGAAATTAATGTATATGTACATATAATATTTCATTTTCACAGTTGGGAATCGGACTAGTAATATGCCACGTTTTACAGGCGCACGCTAGTGCTCCTGCGCCACGCCTCTAAATGTTTAATATTTTAATTATATAGACATGAGAAGAAAATTTAAACTAATGAGAAGATAAAATAAAAAGTTTTGAAGGGCACGTTGATCAATCGACATCGTTGCGGTCGTATCGGACGGTCAAAGGTCTCTAAAATCTAATAAATCTGTCTAATATATTCTACGTTATATACGTTTGCGTCTAAAAAGTGTTGAAGATTTTTTTCATAGAATGGTAGGTAGAAGGAGCCTGGTGTTAAGACACTCCGTTCCCTTTAAAGCAATTCGTCTCCCCACTTTTCGCCGAATTCTTGAATTGAGATTGCATTTTATGTGGCAGAACTTAACACCGCACTGCCCAATTCTCGAAGATGGCTACCGTGTGTTGTAAATACCTAGAGTTCTTTGTAAAAAATCTATACTAGACTGGAGGCCGCTCTTTATAAAAATAAAAGAAATAGCTTTAGCCTTAAATGAAAAAAAGAACTTAAGAAATTTATTAATTTTCGCGGGCCATTTATTTGTTTTAATCAACAAAATAGTTACTTTTATAAAAATAGGCCCTTTTAAATATTTTAAATGAATTCATTTGGAACTATGTTTTCAATTCTTTTCTATTTTGGATACTTTTAAAAAATGTATAAAGTTTGAAACGTAATGAAAATTTTAACGAAAAGTATCTGAAATTGTCTAAAAGGCGCGGGTTCCCGTTACGTTTAATTTACTATATTTTTTCTAAAAAAATTTTTTTTTCTTAGTAATAAACACTTTAAAACAGTTAAAAGTATAGGTAATTTTCTACTAAATTAGCTTAAATTAAATTAAAAATATATTTTTAACATTTAATTAACTATAATTGTATCAAACATATCGACATTCTTGTCATATTAATATATTTATCCATACAAGGTCTGTTTCAAGGCAAAAAATGCCATTGTCCTTAAAGTTGCCAGTATGCAGATGTTTTTTCCGTATACGGGCAGATCTTAGTACTAAAATATTTTCTCTAGTTATTCTACATATTTATAAGTCAGGTGATAATTCCTTTTTTGGACCTAAGTGTTTTGACCACTTTTTATATATATTTTATTGCATCTTAAAAGATTGTGAGGAATTTTGAGCAATTTTAACAAAAACATTTTTTTTTTAAATATTGATACCATCTTGGGATTTCTACGGTTGTCTATATTTTACTTAAGGTCACGTGTTCGGTTTCCGCGTTAAGTTAATATTTTGAATAATCGTATAATAACAGTTGTATTCCTTATTCTGTTCTCTTAGGACATAACCGTACTGACATATTTTAGGAACCTGCTTTTTTGGGTTTTTTTTTTAATTTATTTATTTCTACATTTACAAATCAATAACAGAATTATATTTTAAATATTCAATGAGGAAAGAAAAAAATTGTTACAGACCACAATTTTGCAAGAAAATTGCTTCAATGTTGGGGTAAAAACCTTGAACATAATAAATTTCCATATGCTTTGTAAAGTGTTTTTCTTTTTTTTCTTTTTCATTTAATTCCCCTAAAGTTTTATAAAATTCAAAAAAAATACTTTGGTACTAACATATTAAAAACCCAGTAAAACTTTTCATGTGGTAGTACTTAACTACATACCAGTAAAATTTGCACTTGTGCATTATCACATACTTGTGCTTAACAACCGCAGTAGAGTTATAGTTTGTACTTTGAAGTAAAATATAACGAGACTTTTTAAAGACATTTAGCGTTAAATTTTCAGAGATTTTATACAATATTGAAATAGTAGGTAATATTTTTAGGGTTCCGTAGCGAAACGAAAAAAACGGGCTTCTTGTAAATATTGTCATATCTATCAGTGTCACAGCCATATTAAAATTTACTATTAAGCAAACAAATAAGATGGATATAAAATAACCTAGGAATGCCTCAAGCATGTTTACTATAACGTGATAGATAAAGCCGCGTAGCGCACAACACGTCGACCTCGACGATTTGGTTCGTGTTTCGTAAACTAGTGTCTTACGCACTCCTACCGTCGACTACAGTTGGAGATAACATTTTTATAGTCTATAATAGTAAACTAGTTTTTACTTGCAGCTTTCCCTCCATAGAAAGGCTAAAGTGTGGTGTAAAACGCAAGACACATCCTAAGTGCCCAAAATACAGATTTACAATAGATACAAAGACTTACATCGACACGATTAACTTAATGTAATATTATAGTCTGTAATATTAATATAGCCTATCAATATTTTTTCAATTCAGAGTACTTAGACTTCCTGAGATTATCGAATTCAACCAAACTAACTTCAGTTTTATACTATAAATTATGAAAGTACAGCAATGTAGACATTACGTCATGTTCGCCATGTGTGGTGCAATGCAAAAGTAATAAAGTATCTGGAACACCCTGGGGGATTTTTGAAGATTTATTTCGTATTCGTTTCAGCGTCCCTTCAAGAATATTGGCCTATGGTTTAAGAATATCAATATTGTTACAGCAAAATACATGATTTTTGGGTTAAGACTTTAATTTTTTAGTTTTGTATATTTACTAGTTGACGAACGAATTGTCAAAGAGATACAAAATTATATTATTAACAATATTACTGCTAAAATCAATTTTCTTTGACGAGCTTATGTAATGGAAAACAATTTTTTTTTCATATTATAAATGGTAAAGTAAAATATTAAATTATAAAACATTAATAATATAACCATCAAGTCAAGTCAAATTTAAAGGTAGGTCAACGGGAAGTACCTACAACTTACAAAAGTTAAGTTTGTGGGCGTATGCACTCATTTTGCTTGAATTGAACTACAGATATAAGTGTACTTTTATGATTTCTTTCTATATTTGTATTAAAATTTATCGCTTGGCAACAAATTTCCTAACCGTGAGTATTCTATAGGTTTTGATTATGCGGCTCTGACAAAATGCAGCAAAAACGATATATAAATGCTCGTATCTTTTGATTACGTTGTTTTTTTTTGTAGTCCAAGGTATCTACTATATGTAGATCTAATCTATTCGATATTAATTTCAGCTCGATACCTCCATGCTGTCTCGAGATAAATAGTTTAGTCTGATAGACAACAAAGTGATCCTATAAGGTTTCCGTTTTTTCCTATCGAGGTACGGAACCCTAAAAAGTAGTATAAGTAATGATGTATAATTATAATAAACTAAATCCTTAGCTTAATACAACTAATCATTTGCAAGTCTTTTTTATATTTGTTGAAAATCCAATGTCTCGTATAAAAACATATTAACTTATTTAAAATTAATAGAGTGACGGCTAATTAAATTATCTTTGCGTATCTCAGAGATTATGGATGATTCGTAGATAAAGTAAAACAAAAAGTAACAAAAAATATTATATATTAGTATGTAATTCTAGGCCAATTGGGGATTTAAATTCCTTTCAATTCCCCAATCTGGCCAAAACAAACCGCGGCGTCGAGTTCCGCCACACAATGAGCAATGTATCAAGTTCAGCAGTAAAACGAGAAGTGGAGTGTCTGGACAATAAATTCTCTCTGCTTGCCATGCTTGAAAAAACATGAAGCTGGAAAATAAATGTAATATGTATAAAAAAGCTGCTCAGGGATCTCATGAAAGTTAGTTCGCGAAATGGGTGAAGGAAGAACACGTAAAGACCCTCTTTTATTACCCGGGGGAGAAAATTCTGCGGGTTTAGTTTTAAACGAGAAATTTTACAAGCAAATTCTACATTGCAACCTTATGTAATATTAAAGTTATGTTGAAAACTTTGTATATACTTTGAGTTACTGATGTCTTATTTTTTTTCTTTTTTTAGATTCACGTTGTATCACGCACATAGCAGGGTAGACAGGGTTTCTGGGGACCTAGTGTTAAGACTCTTCGCGCCCATTAAGACACTTCCGTTCTCCACGCTGAATTTTGAAGGCGTGTTGAGTGGCGAAACTCAACGCCGCGCTCTGCTTCGTTACCAGAGCAAGAAATGAAAAAAAGATATTTCATTTCCTGTTCTTTGTAAATGTAATTTTACTTAAATAAACATATTGTTATCATAAAATAGTGTTGTCCGAAAATTAAGTTGAACTTAATAACTATAAAGCGGGGAATTGAGTTCGTATACTCAACACGTTATGTCATGAGAATTGGGCGGAAAATGGAGAACGGAGTGTATTTACAATGAGTTCTTAAGAGAACTAGGCTAAGGCCTACAGTGTTATACACTGTTTTAACATTAAACAAAAAAAAAGCTATTAAAAAAAAATGTCCAACATATGTAATATATAGGTAGATTAAGATTCTTACTTACAAAGACGGTTCAAATATCTTCTATAAAAGCATTAAATGTATGGCTTCGGTATAATTACGTTTGGTTCATAATTAAATTTGGCTGCTTAGAAATAAATCTCATTTCCTAAGATTACTTAATATGGGTTGATGACATCAACACTCTGAACTACAAAAAAAATATCTGTACATTGAGTGTCGTCACTCGACACAGCTTTCCGTATGAGTTCGGAAAGCAGATAATGCAGTGTCTTAACACTATCTTCTTTACGGAAGTAAACGTGAAGTTATAATTTATCCATACATATACATGAACTGCTAATAATAATTCTCGTTTTCATTTATATATCAATTACTGGTGACGTAAGTTCTTTGTTGATTTTACAATAAGCCAAGGAAGGAAAAGTTATATATAAATACTAACTAATCTATATATATAAAAGGACTTGTGCTGACTGACTGAGGTAAGACGCACGCACAGCCGTAACCGCTGATGGTAGAAACGTGAGATTTGGTCAGATGTTTATTTTCATATTCTGGACATCCACTAAGAAGGGAATTTGAAAAAATTTAACCCTAAAGGGACGAAATAAGGGTTGAATGTTTGTATGGAAAAAAAAATAATCTGTACCGATTTTTATAAAATTTGAAATTCAGACTCTTAAAAATATTTCATTGAACACGTGTTTCATGGTTTTTAAGAATTCACCCCCTAAGGGTTCAAATAAGGGGTTTAAAGTTTATATGGAAAAATCTTTAAATTGCCACCGATTTTTATAAAAAATAAAATTCAGACTGTTAAAAATATTTTATTGAACACGTGTTTCGTGGTTTTTTTAGAATTCACTCCTAATAAGCGGGCGAAGCCGCGCGCGCCCTCTAGTAGCCTATATAATACTACTGTGTATAGTATGTGTGACACGTAAGTTAAAATGCAAATTATTATAAACATACATATATCATTTATTTTGTAATTAGTCAAACGGTGTTGCGGTGTTGATATCCGCTACTCAACACGCAATGCCTCCAAAATTCGGCGGAAAGTGGGACATGATATCGGTGTATAATTAGAACGGAGTGTTTTAACACCATATTCCCAGGTTTCCTCTGCCTACCCAGCTAGCTGTGCGGAATACGACGCGTAGTGAAGTTTAAATAATATATATGTAGATATAGGATTTTTTAAGATCAGATTGTGTACATTATAAAAAAACGAATTTATTTCTTATTATATTTTCTTTGTTTACTACTAGTATTACTGGTAAGAATAATTTAGATTCGTATGTACTTACTACGTCATTGTTTAGGCAGACGTCGAAGGCGTTTATTTTTGATACAAATTAAGTTGTCCCAACATAAAATATGAACCCGCACCTCATGCATATAAAATCAGTATCAAAAACACAATCGATATAATAACAATAAGAATACAAACCCAAAAAGAAAAAAGAATGTATTTAATTTTATAAAAAAAAATCGAAAATCAGGTTACGTTCAGATTTTAATACGTTTCTATAAAAAAATACAACACAAGACCTTGACATTGAAACGTGAATAATTGACTACATGACACAGTGCTATTCTAGTAGCTTATCTAATCAGCTGTAATAGCACGCTTCAAGTTTATAGGCAAATAGGTGTTGGGACGTAAAAGGCAGTGTTGGGAACGTGAGGGCACGCCGCAGGAAACGCTATCATATGTAAATCAAGACATTTTAGATATGGGTCAACGGTTCTAGCGTACTGGTTTAGTATATTAATAATATCATCAAGAATCAGTAGGTTGATTGTTGCTTTGGAAAAGTCTATGCTGTGATTTTTTTTGTAATTAATTTATTTGATATGTAGATTAGATATAATACCTAATTATTATATTTTAAATAAAAATATTTCAAGAACTCAACGCCACGTCTTGATTATGATTAGAATCACAGTAAAAAAACAGGACAACCACGATCGCGCTCGCCCACCGAGGGTTCCGTACAAAAATTGGAGGTCTCTTTTTCTGAAATTCCAATTCCAATTAATACCAATTTTTTCCGCTCTTTTAAGTCTATTATTTTTTTAGTATTTAACCACAAATGTATAATTTTCAGATTTTTTCCTGAACTAATACTATCTGTAGATGCTAGTTACCATATTTCATAATTCTAGTTCAACCGGAAGTACCCTGTTAATTTGGATCCCCTTTATAGTGTCGGAATACGCGTTTTTTGCAAGATAAACGGCCATATCTTTTTTTAAGGATATGTAATGTACTTCTACATTTACAAAATTTTTACAGTTTGAAGTTCAACTCGATATCTCCAAACGTTCCTAAGATAAAAGCTTTTGACAGACAGACATACATACGGAGAACAAAGTGATATTAAAAAGATTTTTTTTTTCCTAAAAGAAAACTCTAATGACCACTCTAATATTTCAATTAAAAATATTTTAAACACGAGGAAGTCAAGATACAAAAAAAAACACGCTTTTATCTTAATTACCAACAATATTTACTGTTTATATTTAAAAAAATATAAATAAATTAACAAATTACCAATAAAAGTGATCAATCCGTATCCCCGTGGTTTCCGGCAGTAACGACGTCCCACGGCCCGGCCCACGCCGCGCCCGCTTTCCTTTTGCAATCCTTCCTATCGATTATTGTCATACACTGGTGATTCATTTTTTTATTGGTCATTCGATATTATATGAGTAAATAATATTTTAATTTACTTTATTTACTCAATGTTTTAAAAAATATTATAAATAACGTCGTAGTTATAGTAATGTTTTTTGTATCTCGTTTCGTCGTTTCGGTATATCAAATGTTCCACCACTAATACGCAATGTTTCGAAAATCGGGTGGAAAGTGTGGAATGCCGTGTTTTAACAAGTAGGTTTTGCTACCTCCTTTGCCTACTTTGCTAAAAAAGCGTAGATCAGAAAAAAATATGGAAGATTTACTGCCTCAGTGCCAGAAGAAAACCAATAATTTAATTTAATATTTATGTTTTTTCATTTTTTTATAATATTTCGTTGCATTTTCACTACATGCTCCTTTTTTATATAAAAATACCGCTACATTGATAAAATTATGACGATGGTCGGAGTTTCTTTAGCATATGTAGGCATACCGGGTTCAACTGTATATCGAGCAAGATGGAAGAGAAGCGTAAAGACATACCTATGTAAAAACACTACTATGTTTAGAATGTAAAACGTCCATTAATATAAAATATATTTCAAGCATTCCTTTTACAAGTCTATCTTGTTGTCTGACAGGCGTCACTCCGAGGGTCAGATACCTCTAAGGCAGTTACAGCATCCATATTCCCGATAAAAATCAATACAATCTAAGTATATATCTATCTAAACAGGTTAAAACTCCTAACAAACATTGTGGTTTGAATATTTTGAACCTTTTTTAAAGATTTTACTTAATATATACCTGTTTTTGCTGTTTTTAATGAATAAAAATGTTAAGTTATAATGACATAAAAATGTAGGTAATTTTTTTTCTTTTCATACTTTGTATTAAGTTATAATATAAAGTATGAATACATAAAAAAAATTTAGTAGTAACGACTGAATTTTATTATCTTGTATTATTTTGTATTAATATTGTCTGTCGTGATGTAACTACAACTACAAGACAATAAACAAAACATATATTGAATATCGTACATATTCATAATATTGCATTTCATTTATTAAAAACGAGTCGTAATTTGTACAGCAAGAAAAATAAAAATGTCAAATTCATATTTCATTTCTTAGTTGAGTTTCGCCACTCTAAACACAATATCAAATTCTAGTGGAAAACCGAGATAGGAGTGTAATGTTCACTCCGTCTACCCTGCTATTAGTAGAAAATGACATAAAAATTGTAATCTACACTAATTAAATTGTGATAAGACTAAAAAATTAAATGATAAGACGTGAAACTAGAAAAAAATCTTTCAATAAATAATGCTTCTTTCAATATCCATAAAATTGACGTAATAGTTGCTATTTAAAAGTCATTTAGCGAAGCCGATATTCAATAAAAATAATAGATTTCGCAATAAATTTTAATTAAAACTTAGAATTTACAACGTGTATTTATAATTTTTGTTATTATTTTATTACCCTTTTGCAACGGTTGTTACATTTAATGTTATTTGTAAAATAATATTAACATATTCAATGTTTTTATTAAAATTTCCTAAAATAAAAAAGACTTAAAAATGTGTAAAAGTATAGTAAATTGATAAATTCAATTTACCTTATAATTTATTATTAATTTAAAAAATATTTTAAAAAATATAGTATGTAGAGTTTTAGCTACAACGTTTTTTTTATAGGGTTAAGGGAAACTGGCTCAATTTCTACATTTAGATAAAAAGAATTTCCAATATAAGCTGGTAACACTAGATATTTATTAATGCTGTAAGATATGTTTACATGGTAAGTATCGTTTTTCTTATCCAAGGCTCATCTCACGGTCGGTCACTGACGGAAAGGTTTACTGTTTGTTTTTCTTGTGTAACATTGAAATGTAGGTACTTATTTAAGTCACTTTAATAGTCTACAAAACTATTAGCTATTATTTTTATCGATCGTGCATGACATTTCAATGTGTTTGTTTACATATACTCGTTGTATACGAGTATATATGTTGTTGTCAGTTGTGTGTCATAAAAATTTATTTTTTTATGCAATTATAATATATGGCGAACGACTGATATATCTACTATGTCTAAAATTTTAATGAATTATTTAACAAATTAACTCTGTTTTGTTAATTATTAAAGACAGACAGCGTACAAACACATGTACGCTTTGTGTTTAATATATACTCGTTGTATACGAGTATATATGTTGTTGTCAGTTGTGTGTCATAAAAATTTATTTTTTTTTGCAATTATAATATATGGCGAACGACTGATATATCTACTATGTCTAAAATTTTAATGAATTATTTAACAAATTAACTCTGTTTTGTTAATTATTTAGGACAGACAGCGTACAAACACATGTACGCTTTGTGTTTAATAGTTTCTAGGTATCTATTGTGTCATATAAGAAGTACTTGATTTATACTTTAAAATTTACCTATAATAGCTAGATAGATTGACAAAACCAAGCGTTAAGGACACTGTTCTCTACAATCAGGATCATCTCCGAAAAATCAAGCAATCTTCGAGTTCGAGACATTGCGCATTGAGTAGTGGAACTTAACGCCGCAATTATACCTTATCAGAGCGGAAAAATTAACCCACTACATTAACAACGATACCTATATAAATACACAAAAGTTTATATAATTCATAATATTAATAGTAATTAACATTGTCCGCAGAAAGAAGATCGAATCGCTAGGCAGGATGACGGCGATGACGCAGGAGGAGATGGTAGCAGGCGCGCGCACGGTGGCCGCGGGGCTGGAGGCCCTGAGAGCGGAGCATGCCCAGCTCTTAGCTGGTCTGGCAACGAACACAGAACATGAACACGAGAAGGTCGCTCTGGTCAGAAAGGGCATCGATGCTATTGAACTTGGATTGGGTGAAGCGCAGGTCGGTTATAGTTTTGCAGATTTGTAGATATTTAGAACTTAGAGAAAAGGCTTCTAAAGTTGAAAGCAAAATTTGTTTTAAAAATGTTATAGGACAGTCGTGGCGTAGGGGCACAAAATGTGACTGTAAAACCTGTGGTTCGATCTCCACTCGAGAAGATTAAATATTTACTTACATTTATATTTCTATTTCTTCGCTCTGGTGTCGAGGCAAAGCGCGGCGTTGAGTTTTGCCACGCAACACGCAATGCAATCAGTAATCCAGAATTCAAAAGAAAATGGGGAGCGGAGTATCTTCACACTAGGTTCCCTCTGCCTCCCCTGCTGTGTGCGGGATACAGCGTGAAGCTGATAAAATTTAAAAATGTTATATTATACTCGTTTATAGAAAATGACATTAAAATTTTAATCTACACTAATTAAATGGTGAACTAAAAGGTTGCCCTGGTAAAGAGATAGCAGGACGCCATAAAAACCAAGTGTTGTCACTGTAGACGCCGTATACCTCGGCTGTGCAGGTCTTTCTTGAGAAAACCTTAACCAGTGCCGAACTTGTGTCTTCTGTTGAGTCATCCCTCGGGAATGTTTCTTCATGAGGAAAAAGAATCTTGTTTCGATACCCCCCAGAAGACACAGTACGTCACAAACTCTTATATCATCCACACCATCTGGGTACGTGACACTCCACTGTTGTGCGGTATCTAGACTTACTTCCATGCACCACCCAACTGTGGAATAGCCTGCCTGCAACTGCAGACTTTGGCATCTTCAAAAAGCGCGTCTATCTCCATCTCAAAAGCCGACAACGTATCTGTAGCTCCTCTGGTTCTACACGGGGACGCAGGTGGCAGTGATCACCAACCATTAAGTGACCTGTACGCTCTTTGTCTTTATCTTGTCTTTTTCCAAAATAAAAGAAGAGATACTTTATATTTCTACAGTGGACAAATTTACCATAAATTATTTAATTACTTTTCGGAGGCGATAACTAGGCGTGACAAGTTTGTCTTTGTTTCTTATAGCTATCGTATATCTGTCATTGTTTATAGTGTCGAATTATGAAACATTCTCAGTATATTTATGAAATAAATAATTAATAAAACTTAATTCCATATAAAAAGTCATATCTAACGTAATTAATTATATTAAGTACTATTAAATAAAAAAAAATTAAATTAGCTTCACGCTGTATCCCGCACACAGCAGGGTAGGCAGAGGGAACCTAGTGTTAAGACACTCCGTTCCCCACTTTCTGCCGAATTTTGGAGGCATTGCGTGTTGAGTGGCAGAACTCAACGCCGCGCTTAACCTCGACACCAGAGCGAAGAAATGGAAATATAAATTTAAGTAAATATTTTATCTCCTCGAGTGGGGATTGAACCCACAACCAGTCGGTTTTGCAGTCACACCTCGTGCCGCTGCGCCACGACCGGCCTCAAAAGTACTATTAATGTATATATATTAACATTTTTAACATTTTTATGAAGTGTTATTGAACACACTGAATGTATGGCTCGTGGTCGGTTTCCAGGAGGCGCGGGTTGGATTCCCGCTACGTTCAAATTTTTATACGTTTTCTAAATATGTATGTATATATTTTGATTTATTCTCATTCAGTAAATACGTACCAAAAATAATACAACTAACTGATATCTATATTTAAACTGCAAAGGGCCGGCGGTGCATCAATAATGCATACCTAGTACCTACGGCCCGACGACTGCATTGATCGGACCGCAAATAGACAAACATTAGACTAATAAATGTTCATAAAATCTCTTTGGATATCAATTATAGAACTGCACGCAGAGTATGGGCTGTGGTGATTTATGATTTTATGGTTTGTTGTCTATGGTTGTGATTGTACTTTGAATTGTTTTTTTTTTGGGTTACGTCAGTAAACAAAGAGATGAATCTTGATAATTTTGTTTTTACTTGTATGTTGTGACTAAAACCAAAGCTATACTTTTTAGTTAAGAGTTTTTTTTTTAATTCACGCTGTATCCCGCACGTAGAATAAGCAGTGGAAACGTAGAAACCTAGGGTTAAGACACTTCCATTCCATAACGTTTCGTGGTCGAATTCGGAAAGTATTGCGTGTTAAGTGAGAAAATATTAAATATTTCATTTTCTCGAGTGGGAATCGAACCCACGCTTGTGCTCGCGCTCCTAAAAGTAATAATATCATTTTTATTTACTATGTGTACCAAAGTATCACCGACAAGACAGCCCTACATTTGCACGATGCGACGCAGACACTTTAAATTCCTCTCTATAAATATGTACACTAGTTATTGAAATGCACCTCCATGTATGTATATGCAAAAATGTTCAATGTTTTTAAACAATAATGGTTCCAAATTCGGTTTCCGTTCAAAATTTTCAATTAGCTTGTTCGTTGAGGTTATGGTAGTGTAGGAAGACAGAATTGACTTTTACTTGATTTTTACTTTGAGATTTTCCTATAATAGCTAGATAGGCTGACAAAACCAAGCGTTAAGGACACTCTGTTCTCCACAATCAGGATCATTTCTGAAAATCAAGCAATCTAAGTGTGGAGGAACTTAACGCCGCAATTATATCTTACCAGAGCGAAAAAATAACCCATTACAATAACAACGGTGACATTTTTTCTATAGATTTTTTTGTAGTAGTAACTTATAAATCGTAACGTAAAGTAGACTGTAAACGCCAAGAATTTGGGTTCGATTCCCACTCGGAGAAATTAATTATTTTTGTTTACTCGCTCCCGCGGCATTGAGTTCCGCCACTCAACCATAAAATATAATAATATAAATATTGTATTATCGCCAAAAACAATTTTCGTATATCAATTTCATAATAGCATACCAAATGTAATCGTATTTCTTAACTGATATTAGTAGATATGTATAAGATTGCAGAACAACTGAGTAAAAACAAACGTGACAGTATGCGGTCAGTGTATCGGATATCTATTTGGATAACTATCGCTTTATTTGGACAGATTGAGAGCCTTGGGTATTATTATGATATGTTTTTTTTTAAATTGGTATTTAAATAAACGACTGACACATTTGGGTATAAATGAGAAAAGTCTTATTTAAAGAGGTCATAATGGATTCGATTCCCAGTAGTTTAATGATTTCTAGAAAAACTGGTGTTAGGGTCAGTCACTCAGATGTATAAATGAGTGAAAAACAGAATGAAGGGTTTGAAAATTGTCTGTGAAATTATTAAGATACAGATATATAACGATGCTACGTATATACTCGTATATTCATATACCTTTATGAGTCACTTCGAAAGTCAGAAATTATTATTCTTTGACCCAATTTTGAATCAATTCAATAAAAATCAATTCAATCAAATAAAGAAAGAAAAAAAAGAACAAAGATAAAATAACTAAACTAACATAATTTTATGCGTATCAAATACTTATAAAAATGTACTATTCTTGATTAGATAGTATGAATGTAAGTAATGAGTGGTTGTTATAAGAGAAACTCGTTCAGTGCCCCATTTCCTGGGGCTTTTCAATTCGTTTCATCGTGGAACGTGCCCTATATTCTTTCTATAGTGTAAGGACGCCCTTAAGACATCTTCACTTTAAGGGTTACATACAACATAGGGATGGGAAAGTGATTTTTTATGGCATACCATGCTGTTATGTTGTAATAGAGTAGGCTGTATCCACCTCAGAATAGCGTGGTGTCTACCCCAGCTTTTTCTAACAAAAAGATAAGCTCAAAGCCAAATTTCAAGGTCCTTCTTTGATTACATCTTTAGATACGCTAGTGATAATGTAATTGATATGTCGGTACTATATTTATTGTCTGGGGTTTTTATCTCTTACAGATAAAATAAGTATTTCCAAATACATAATAATTCTTACAATTCTTCTGAAATTAACTAAGAGTTGTTATGGCATATAGCACATTCTAAGATAATTCCATACTTGTACCGCAATTATTGTGAGTTACGTCGAAACCATCTCTCTCCGTCTTTTTCGCTCTCTCTCCCTCTCCCTCCACCACAAAAATATTATTTTAATTCAGGTTAATAGTTTCTGAGAGTAGTGCTTTGATACAAACAATCAAACTATGCAGCTGTGTTACCGATAGGGATGGAAAAATGCGATGATTCTACTTGTGACATCGATTGATCATTCTATACTTTTGCTTGAAAAAAATGATTACATTTGAAATTATGAAAATATTAGTATCTCAGTATTTCTTGTTTTGAAATAAAACAAAAACCAAACAAAATCTTAAACAAAGTTTTTTATGGGACAATGAGAAAATAGGTCTTGGTACTCATATAGAGTGCAGTTGTTGCTGCATCTGTCCCAATTAAAGTCTTTACTCTATTTGCTTCTAACCCAGATTACAATTTTTACTCTGCTACTCTTTTTATTATTATTTAGTAATCTTATTTATTAATTTTTATTTGTGCAAAAACGTATATACACTACAATTACAATATTAACAAATATTATTTTAATAGTAGTTAAAAGCTTATTAACTAGAGGCCAGTCGTGATGCAGGGGCACAAAGTGTGACTGTAAAACCGACTGGTTGTAAGTTCGATCCCCACTCGAAGAGATGAAATATTTACTTAAATTTATATTTCCATTTCTTCGCTCTGGTGTCGAGGCAAAGCGCGGCGTTGAGTCCTGCCATTTAACACGCAATGCCTCCAGAATCCGGCAGAAAGTGGGTAACGGAGTGTCTTAACACTAGGTTCCCTCTGCGTACCCTGCTGTGTGCGGGATACAGCGTAAAGCTGATTCTAAAAGTTTATTGTCGTCACCTAAATTAACCGAAAATAAATATTAAGGGAAACGTGTTTTCGAAGGTAAATAAAAATGGTAAAAAAATATTAGTTTATTTTTTCTGTTTATTAGTTAATAAATTTGTTTAGTTTAAGCCAGCGTTCGTCGCTAGGCACTTTTATACACAAACGATCGCTACTGGGTAAAAAATACCACATTATTCATAGTTTCCTACGTTAAAACCTGGATATTAAAATGTTGTTTTTAGTATGTTCTATTTATTTGTACCATAATCTATCTATCTATATATATAAAAGGACTTGTGCTGACTGACTGAGGTAAGACGCACGCAGAGCCGTAACCGCTGATGGTAGAAACGTGAAATTTGGGCAGATGTTTATTTTCATATTCTGGACATCCACTAAGAAGGGAATTTGAAAAATTTTAACCCTAAAGGGATGAATTAGGGGTTGAAAGTTTGTATGGAAAAAAAAATTAATCTGTACCGATTTTTATAAAATTTGAAATTCAGACTCTTAAAAATATTTAATTGAACACGTATTTCATGGTTTTTAAGAATTCACTCCCTAAGGGTTCAAATAAGGGGTTGAAAGTTTATATGGAAAAATCTTTAAAATGCCACCGATTTTTATAAAAATTTAAATTCAGACTGTTAAAAATATTTTATTGAACAGGTGTTTCGTGGTTTTTTAGAATTCACTCCTAATAAGCGGGCGAAGCCGCGCGCGCCCACTAGTCTATAAATAAAACATGATATTTGTTAATATATATAACAAATACAATAAAGAGATTCCAAAAATCAACTCCATTCTTCATATTATTAAAAACTTTACAATTAGTATTATTTTTGCTTTTTAAACAGGCCAACTGTATTTAGATAATATAATAAGACACTACAAGTAGAAAACTTCTATAATCACTTCAGCAAAAAATCATCGTTATTTGTGTTACGATTTAATTATCTTTCACTTTTTGACAACAATTGCTACAATTATGTGCGGCATGTTTTCGGCATATTTTCTTATAACATAGTTCACGAGCTGTCTTTGTTTTCCGATCTTTGCTCCAGTCAAAATCTTCATATTGAGAGATGTATGGATGTGATCCGGACCTTGAGGAACTTAGCATATTCTTCGTTGTCTTGTGTGAACTATAAATAAGTTTAGATTTAGTTTGTATGGACTTTGCTAAATAAATAATTTACAGTGTAGAAGTAAAGGCATAACTAAGCATTTCGCCAATTCTTTAAACTCGTCCTTCATTGGGCCAAACGGACCTCCCAAGTGTTCCTTATTACTTTTGATAATAACGTAGGTATTGATAATATAAACTTTGAGAAGTCCTTAAAATATTCTCACTATCTAAAAAGTCTTCTACCAATTGCACACATATTGTTAGCACTTTTTGATCTTCAAAATACAAAGGAATCTCAGGAATGTTACTGTAATCCCATTTCTGCTGAGCATCACTGTCATGGATACTACTCTCCTCATGATCCTCATTTTCTGATGTAATTTCATTCTGACTTTCTTGTTGTAAAATCTATTTTATAGTGCAAACTCAAATTGACATATTCATGGTATTGAAGTGATAAAACAAAAAAATATATGTCAAAAAGCCATAAACGGTCGCTACCGGGTAAATTTTACCCATTTTTACTTTACATGTCCACTGGTGCCAACTCTAAGTCACTTGGGGAGCACGTGTTTAGTTTCTAAGTAGAAGGATACCGAAAGCGGCAAGTCTCTAAATTATGTAGAATAATAGAATAATAATATATATTTTTGTTACCTCTGTGGTATTTTTTAACCGGTAGCGACGAACGCCGGGTTAATAAAACGCCATTGGATCATGTTTCTGAATGGAACGGGAGTAACTATTGATGAGGAAGAATGATTTATCACTTAACTGAGCAAAAGTCGAACCATTAAAAAAATATATTATAAAACCTACTTTTCTAGCTATTAACAAAATCACATAAAAATCGTATTCATTAAAAAAATATCTACGATCAAGATAAACAAGTTCTATAGTGGAGTGTAATCGCGGTACAAATCTGTTTTCTAGAGCCCTAGATTAGCACAAAGCCCTACATGTGCCGGGGGTCATTCAACTAAATAGTTGGTACACAGGCAACTATCGATCGAATAGCCGGGAGTAAAATGCTGCAGTACATATTAGCTATATACTTGATTTTGTGTAGCTTCAATCTGTATCCCGCAGACAGCAAGTAAGGCAGAGGCAAGAGTAAGTGAGTAGACTATTAAGTGTTAAGACACTATTTCCTTTAAGACACTTCCGTTTCCCACTTTACGCTGAATTCTGGAGGCATTGTGTATTGCGTGGCGGAACTCAACGCCTCCCTTCGCCTCGTTGCCATAGCAGCGAAAATGAAAATATTAAATATTTCATTTCTTTCATTTGCACCCTGCACCTGTAACCTGCGTTTACAGTAGCAAATTGCGCCGCTGCGCCATAACTGACCCCAATACTTATTCTTACTTTTATTGAATTAAATTTACTAATGTCTAGCTTTTTTAATTATATATTTTACGATAGGTGATAATCATCAAGATTATTGTATGGTGGAAACTCACGTCAACTTTGTCTTAACTAAAAACTGGAAAAAATTAACAACCGTGTGGCAAACATGTCATTTAAACATGTCTAAATTATGTCAAGACAATATTGGGCGAAGAAACAAAACACATTTATATTATAAATAAAATATATATATATTTAAGTACATGATCATAGAGTCAATATTAGGAAACTAAATAAAGTTTATCATACTCCAAGAGACAAGATATCCTTTAACGAGTGTTGTACAAGGGTGTATGCTAGGGCTAGGGGTTGGTGAACTAATAACTGAGTACACAGCCCAGGGGTTGATAAGGGCCTGGCTGAATGGTAGACGCGTGTTATGGTAAATTAGGGGAGTCCTAGACACTTCTGATAAGAGTCTTGTACAGCCAGGTTCTTTATTTTGTTTAGAATGGAAATGCTTTCGGTTATTTATATGTAAATATTATATATATTGTTCTTCTAATAATTGTTAAATTTTGATTATTAATAAATATATCAAAATGTGATCTATCTTTTGATTTTGATTTTCAATAAACCTTGTTTTCAATTATACCTGGAATTGGTCGTCGGTTTAATGTATATATTTGTTTTTTTTAATACTGTATCACTTAAATATTATTTGCATTTCTACGAAACCCGACTTATCGTCAGATAGTTGGTATTTTGAAAAAAGCATTGCTGATCTAGTAATTGTTCTAATTATACAATTAGTAAAGGATAATTTATGTAACATTCTTTTCACCATGTGTAAAGAAGGCAAAAAAGAAAGCTTTTTCAATTAATTTCTATCAAAGAGAACCTAGTTTAAAGAGAAGTCGCTTGATAATAACTAACAAAACAATTTTCTTTTCCAGGTGATGATGGCCTTAGCCTCTCACCTCCAATCAGTGGAAGCTGAGAAACAGAAGCTCCGTACTCAAGTGCGTCGGCTCTGCCAAGAGAACGCCTGGCTCAGGGACGAGCTGGCGGCCGCCCAGCAACGCCTGCAGGCTTCCGAACAGAGGGTCTCACAGTTGGAGGAGGAAAATAAGCATTTGGACTTTATGGCGTCTATACGGTATGTTTATTACACCAGTATTACTTATAAACTGTGCGTTAATTGAGTATCTATATATAACTTGGTAGTAGTTAACGACCTAGTCGGTTTCCAGGAGGCGCGGGTTCGAGTCCCGCTATGTTTAAATAATTTTATATGTTTTCTAAATAAGTATTTTTCTTTCCTAAGTGCGGAATAACACTTTAAAAATGTAAAAAAATAGGAAGTAGTTGTTTTAGAAGAAGTGTTTTTTTTACAGTATCAACTTGTCAGTACCAAATTTTGCCGGCAATCGTATTATTATATTGTGAATCTGTAAAGCTTCACTGTTCTGACTCGGTAGACAAAGGGGATCTTGTGTTAAGACACTCCACTATTCAAATTACGCCCAATTTTTAAACACAGCGTGGTAAGTGGCGGAATTCAACGCTAACGTAAGGATAGTGACGAAAAGTGACAGCATTGAAAAAAAAATAATGAATTTAAAAATTTTCATTATCAACCTTTCCTGGAATCGAATATTTTTATTTTATAATTTGTAATTAATCGTGGACCTATTTAAGCGTCTATTAATTGAGCCACGTACATTAAATATACAGGGTGGAAGAGGCAGCGCTCCAATTACGGAAACAGCATATAGGGTAAAATATTTCAAACCTATACCTAAAGAAATTAATCAAGATGCCTCAACAGTTTGGACGTAGGATTTTTTTTTCATTTCACGATTTTTATCCATACCTGTATTTCGTGTGATGCGATTACGTATAGATCCTAATAACATAAACACTTACTACTACAAAAATACTACTAAAGGTTAAACAACTTTGAACTTTATCCCCAATACATACGACTCGATTTCGAAATGAGGCGTGTGCGGCGGTGTTCCTTTGATATGTTTATGTGTGCGTGCGTCATCCTTACAAATGGCGTTTTGTTTTAAAATGACAATTTTATTATTTATTTTGTTTGAAAAAAAAACTTTTTCATTTTTGGGAATTTATTTTTTTCTGAATTATATTAGGCTTTTATAGAGTAGTTAAAACTGTGGTTTCATTTAATGTGGTGCTGACACTTCCACCCTGTATACAAATATATTATCCCTTACGCAAAGAAGTGAAAAACCAATTGTTTAGAATCTAGATATGAGTCACTTTTTGTTCCTTACATTGCTCTACGTGAAAAAGCGTGAAAATGCTCTACATTATATATTTTAGGCGTGTTGGTTGAACCTACAATATTTCCATGATAATTTAAAAAAAAGTTAAAGTCTACACAGAACGTAAACAATGGTCTATTTGACCTAAAAGAAAGTCCTTTGTAAAAAACAAAAGATCTTCACTGTAAGATGTAGATTAACTTTTTTAATTAAAAAAAAAAACAAAAAGTTTCCCCTCATCTGGTTTTATTGTAAAAAGCTTTTAATACGATTAAATATTAAATAAAAGGTTTTTTTAAGATTAAAAGTTATTTATACATACTTATTTATATGTACTAGTATTACAACAGCTACTATGTATTTTAGATTATTTTAAGATTACAATTTATGATCATTTCTATAAAAAGTTCGCTTGCTAGCAAATAGTGTTGAATATCACTGGTTATTGTGATAAGTAAAATAAATAAATCAGCTTCACGCTGTATCCCGCACACAGCAAGGAAGGCAGAGGGAACCTAATGTTAAGACACTCCGTTCCCCACTTTCTACCGAATTCTGATGGCATTGCGTGTTGAGTGGCAGAACTCAACGCCGCGCTTTGCCAGGACACACAGGCGAAGAAATGAAATTATAAATTTGAATAAATATTTTATCTCCTCGAGTGGGGATCGAACCCACAACCAGTCGGTTTTACAGTCACACTTTGTGCACTTGCGCCACGACTGGCCTCCTGTGAATGTGTGATAAGTAATATTGAAATAATATAGTGACGTGCTCCCGTCTAATTACTGTTAAATAAATTAGCAACCAATCTGCATTTCAATAAGGTTTTATTGTTATGCTAATATTTCGAACGTCATTTTACACCCTAACGTGCATTTCGACAACATCTGATTAAACGTGATAGTTGTAGATTCGATTTATATTCTGGAAAATAATGATATTTACATTACTTCCATTTCTCCGTGTTAACATCTCATTTATCGCCATTCATAGCTTAATGTCTCGAAAAATGGGCGAAAAATGTGGAACGGGATATCTTAACATTAGGTTCACTCTACTTACCCTGCTAGTCTATAAATAGCCAATGGTAATCGAGATATAAACATAAATTTACAAGCGATTTATTTCAGTAGGTTTAATCAGAAAATTCCAGTCGAGTGAATCGAGCTTATGGCGTGCAAAGGAAATGCTTAAAGCGTTTTACATACATATAATTAGGGCCGCTTTCTCAATTTTCACACATTATATGAATTTTTCAAGCCTACCATAAAAAATCGTATAATCTATTGTGGGTACGTTAACCTACATATTTGAAATTTACGCGCGTTTGTATTACTCTTGGATTAACCTATTTCTTTTACTTGGATGGAAATCAAAATTTCACAATATTAATGCATAATATTATTGATTTATTTTTATTTAATGTATAATATTGGTGCTATATCGATTGAGGTCAATCGTAGCGCAGTAGCACAAGCGTGTCTCTGTAAACTTCCCACTCGAGGAAGAGAAACATTTAATATTTTTATTTCTTTGTTCTAGTCGCAAAAGCGCGGCGTTAAGTACTGCCAATCAACACGCAATATCGCTATAATACAGCCGAAAGTGTGAAACGAAATGTTAGGCTTTCTCTCCCCACCTTGATCGGGGTGCGGGATACAGTGTCAAATTGAAAAACAATATTAACGCTATTGATGTTTTATAAACAAACACGTTTTGATATAAATAAATAAAAATGATTGGAAAGTGGAGAACGGAGTGCGCGAACTACTCTATACTATACTAGATATCAGTATAAAGCTCTTTAACTTCTTTGGTTGAGCTGACTAATCTCAGGAATTACAATATTTCGAATAAGTAAATTTCTTTTGGGTACGATAGTCCGATTATCGGGAAAGTCTTTCTCGAGCTATGTTACATTACATCACTTATTTTACTATATTTGTAGTCAGAGTTACCTCGGTCACTTAGAATGTGTTATGTGTAGAAGGTACAAGGTGTACAGTATAAGTTCCTTTAACTTAATATAACTGTATTTTGTTTCAGTAAATACGACAGCGACATAACCGAGGAGTCGGAGACGAGCCGTAGCGGCCAGAGTGACAACAAGCGCGACGACCCCATGGTGGATCTGTTCCCCGATGACGATCACGAGGACAACAGGAATAATAAATGTATGTTATGTTAAGTTTATATTATGTTATTTATTTATTTATTTGTGTATGTATTTTTTTGGGCACATAACATGGTAGGCAAAGGGCACCTGGGAACTTAATGCGATGTCTTTTCCACTCTTTCCTTCAAATTATTGAAGCATAACATGTTGAGTGGCAGCACTCAACGCCGCTATTTGCCTCCATACCAGAGCGAGAAAAATAAATTATTAAATATTTCATTTCCCCGGATGGGAATCGAATCCAAAACTGTTGCATTTACAATCGTACGCGTGCCACATGTAAGAAATTTATATTTCTGAGTATATTGCGAAGTGAAGGCAATTGTGAAGTTCCTTTAATTACTGTACTTATTTCAAGCAAGCAGTATTTGATATCCGAACCGGCACAAAGAAAGAGTCAGGTTAAATCAGATATGACGGCATTCCGTTTTAAAACATGACCGACTAATAAAAACTCTTAATCAATCGTGTAATTCAACCCGACATGGGAAGTAAACGATACTCCGCCATCTTGTCACATCCGCTATTTGCTGATATGCCACATGCTTTTGTGTTATCGTACGGGCATTAAAATGTGTTTTTGATATTATGTTCTCAATATGTAAAATTATTTTCGTAAACTTACGCTCGCGACGGTTGTGGGTTCGATTCTCGCCCCGCGGGAATGAATTATATTCTCTAGTAACAAGACAAGGTTAAATTCCGCTAGTCAACAGGCATTGTGTTGAAACATTTTTCAGTGCGTGGGGAACATGTCAAAAGTGTCCTAACACTTGGTTCTATCTGTCTACTATGTAAACAAAATGTTTATATTCTTACATTTAACGGTATAGTTGTATTCATATATAGGTAATTTCATAATCTATATATAAAAAAAGACATGTATCTGACTGACTGAGGTAAGACGCACGCACAGCCGTAACCGCTGAAGGTAGAAATGTGAAATTTGGACAGATGTTTATTTTTATAATCTAAACATCCACTAAGAAGGGATTTTGAAAAATTTTAACGCTAAAGGGATGAAATAGGGGTTGAAAATTTGTATGGTTTTTTTTTATTAAACCGGCACCGATTTTTATAAAATTTGAAAGTCAGACTCTTAAAGACATTTCATTGAACACGTGTTTCATGGTTTTTTAAAATTCACCCCTAAGAGTGCAAATAAGTGGGCGAAGCCGCGCACGTCCATTAGTACATAATAATTATGTAAGAATTTTCGAGACATAGCGCGATGAATGGCGGAACTTCAACGCAGCGTTTCGTCTTGTATATGTACAGACAAATGCCAATTGTCGTCTATTTGGGTGTCCCCAGCCATGTCGCCCACGCCGCCGTCGCAGTTCGCGCAGCAGGTGAACGTGGGCTACGAGATCCCGGCGCGCCTGCGCACGCTGCACAACCTCGTCATCCAGTACGCGTCGCAGGGCCGCTACGAGGTGGCCGTGCCGCTCTGCAAGCAGGCGCTCGAGGACCTGGAGAAGACCTCCGGCCACGACCACCCCGACGTCGCCACCATGTTGAACATACTGGCTTTGGTTTATAGGTCAGGTTACATACAACCTGTTTTATTTACTTTTTGATAAGTGGTAGTCTAACATGCGTTAAGCTATAGAAGACCTAGCAAAGACCTCTGGATGTGACCATCCTCGTATAGCTACCATTTTGAATATTTTGTTTAGTTTATAGGTGAGCTTAGATCTTAGTTGTTTTCTTTATTTTTCGTAATTCGGCAACACAAAGTGAGCATTAGAAGACATGAAAAAGTTTCTGAATATAATTATCCAGATGTAGCGACTATGTTGAATATAATTTTTACTTTGATTAACATGTGAACTTATAAGAAAGCCTGAAATAAATAAGCAGTCATTTTTGACTTAGATTTTTTTTTGGAAAGGATATATATAGCAGATTCTAAATTTCATAATAAATTTTCAATAATTTCTAAACTCAGATATAATAAAATGCTTCGTATTTCATTTTACTCCTAAACATATAATGGTAAATTTTAAATTCTTAATCAAAGAAATATGTTCCGATATAATCGGGACCTCTAAATGGGAAGTCAATTTAGAACTATCGCATAAACAATTTATACTTTTATGAATGTTACACACTGTACGATAATACTGTACTTTTCCTTATATTTTCTCTTATACATTAATTATATTAAAACATATATGTTTCAAACAGAGACCAAAATAAATACAAGGAAGCGGCCAACCTCTTGAACGATGCCCTCTCGATCCGTGAAAAGACACTCGGCGAGAACCATCCCGCCGTCGCCGCCACGCTGAACAACCTCGCCGTGCTCTATGGGAAACGAGGTAACTAATAAATAACCATTTCTTGTTAGTAGTTTTTATTCTATTGGTTTTTAAACTTATACTTTTCTTGAGTTAGGAAATCGTCAACAATTTTAATTTTTTTATAGTATTTAAATACTAGGAGAACTGGAAAATTTTCGAAGAAGGTTGGATTTGCGATAACAAAATTTAGAGTTTGCTTCTTATTTCACTCTTTTGTATAAGAAATACTACGAAATTCGCAAAAAAATCTGATATTTCGCTATACTGGAAGCACTTAAATCGAGAAATGATATTACAACTAATAGTTCCAGAAACTAATGTTCCTATAAAATAATAAATTTAAATAAGTACTTCGAACTTACCATTGAACTGATCAGGAATAGGTTTAGAGTTGATTTGTACGCAACCGATGTAGGATCGCTCCTACGTCAAAATCTATCGCAATCGAAAGCTTGCCCAAAAAACCCAGCCTGACTAGAACTGTCATCAATTTCTATCTAGAACGTGCTTCAAAGGCGGCGCTAGTAAAACCATTTCGAAATTATTTAAGTAAAAAGAGGAGAGTCCTAGAATATACCATTTATAGTAAAATTGGCAAAGATGGATGTCTGTACAGTATAAGGTGTGCGCAGGCAAGTACCGCGAGGCGGAGCCGCTGTGCAAGCGCGCGCTGTGCATCCGCGAGGCCGTGCTGGGCCGCGACCACCCCGACGTCGCCAAGCAGCTCAACAACCTCGCGCTGCTGTGCCAGAACCAGGTACCGCCTACGAGAACGTTTTATTCAAACAACATATACGTGCTTTTGGTGATAACGCTTATAATATTTATTTCAGAATAAATACGAGGAAGTGGAACAGTACTACCAGCGCGCGCTAGAAATATACGAAAGCAAATTAGGACCTGATGACCCAAATGTCGCTAAAACTAAGAACAATCTCGCCTCTTGCTATCTCAAACAGGTAATTAAAGGACACGCATAGTTTGAATTTTAAAGGATATCAAAATCTTTATATTTAAAATATTTTTACCATAGCGAGAATATGAAAATAATTATTTCAACCAAGTGGAAACTATACCCACAACCGTTGCATTTACAGCCCGGCACTGTGTCACTGTGCTACTACAGCCTACTATTTCCGAAATATTTTTTTTTCTAACAAATTCATAATATCTTATTTGTTCTTTCAATAAAAAAAGTATAAGAGAAGAAATATGTATAATAAAAGAAGCGGAAACATAACTCACACTGACTTAAGATATGAATACGGATGTTTATAAATTACTGAAGATCGGTGAGGCTAAATGATAATCTATATAACAGCATCAGCAGTTGAATAGAATCCGACTGTTTGACTTTACGAAATAATCGACCTATGTCGTCTAAATGACGCAATGTTTTAGTAATAACGAAATGCTTGCCAGGTTATGAGTTCAAATGCTATTTTTTTTGCCTTTAGAAATAAATATATTATTTTTTAGCTTTCACATCACTTTTTTCCATACTGGAAACTATAAATTAAATATTATATACCACTTACCGGGAAATAAATGTACTTTAATATATAATATTTATTCATATTAATGTCATATATATAATTTAAGGGCAAATACAAGGAAGCTGAAACTCTATATAAGCAAGTGTTGACGAGAGCGCACGAACGTGAATTTGGCACTATTGATGGTATGTCTAAAATTATTAATAAAATATACTATATTATATATAATTATATTATTTTAAGTGTGATATTTTACATGTAATAAACCACGTTTAATAACAAAAAAAACACTTAAGAAGATAAAAGAATACATTACTTAATGTGAGTATTAAAAAATATTTTTAAAATATAAATTAATATTATTTATATTTTAAAAATATACATAAATATTTTCTAAAGATAATATTTGTGTATTTTTTGTTATTAATAAAAGTGTGACTTATATATAGTATATATGGAGTAATAAGAAATTCTATTTTATTAATTATATAAGTAAGTTCCTAAAGAGTAAGTTTTTTTTTTGTCTTGTTAAAATTATGTTTATTTTAATTTATACCTAGTTCGTAAGATCTTCAATGGAGCTTAATTAAATATTATGTGTAAAATTAAATTTAAATACATACAAATAGTTATGCCAATATTTCTTAAAATTTTAATTATTTTTTTTATTTTTTAAAAACTTGTTGAATTTCTTAAATATTTAAAATACAACGGTAGTATTGTAGAAATTGATTATTCCCAACATCAATATAAAATTCCATCAAAAGAAAATAAAAAATATATAATTGTTTTGTTTAAACATAGCTTCATCGAAGATTTTAATATTAATATATTTTCCATATTTTAGTATTTTATGTTGCCCCGCTTGACCATATAATTTTATATTTCAGAATATATAGCGTCATTAAAAAAACCAAAAAAATAACATCCAAGTATTACAGCAGACTAACTACGAGATGTGCAATAACTACATACATATACATTCCGTTTTAAATAAAAAAAAAATAACATAAATATATATTATAAATGTTATATAAAAATAAATGAATGACAATATACTTTTACAATTGTTAATTTTGACCAGAAAGTGCCAAACTGTCAACATTTTTTGTAATAGTAAAAAAATATTTTGTTTATTTTCTTATATATTCGTTTTTCTTATGGCATTTATTCTATTGATACATTTTTTATATTTTAATAGTATTTTGTCATTCATATATAGTACAGGTGAAGGATTCGTTAACCAAAGCACAAATCCCACTTAATTAATAATTTATGTAATCTGTGGAACATATAAAATTATTTTAAATATATTTTTTATATGGTTATGATTGGACGTAATGACGAAAAATAAAAAAATGCATGATTAAAAAAAGCTTTTCCCCTGCTTTAAGTTTTAATTGTTTTTATGTATTCAATATTTACTCTTTGTTTTAGATCTCTTTTTGCATTTTTGTAATACTCGAATTTTTTTCTGTAGTTTGCCTTTTTGAATTTCTTTTGTTTGTTAGGTAACGGTAGCTAGTTTGTTTTTGTTATAATTATATATTATATGATTTGATTAATTAATTATTATTATATTTTATTTAATAGTATTTGTAATATTTAAGAGCCAAATGGGGCCAAGTTTGAAGCTATTTTAATATAGATTTTTTTTTTATTGTTGATTAATTCCAAATATTATTGTGACGGCAAATAATTATATTTTCTTAAGCAATACAATTTATGAAAAAGGAACTGCGTAATTGTTGTGAATTATAGGACTATATGAAGATATAAGTTTTTCATAAAGCATCTTATACTTTAGTTTTAAGTGAGATATTTAGTTTTAAATTTATTAAACTTGACTATGAAATTCACATTTCATACAATCAAGTTAGTCACTAAAAGGTCCGATCACTTTTATCTTTATCGTAAAGGTAAAGAGTATGGTTGTGAAATAATATAATAAATATATTTACTATTAATAAAGCTCTCTTGCCTGAATGCTGTGAAGCTGCCAAAGTAAATAAATAGTGCCTTAAATATTCTATAAAATAAATTATATATACTATATAAATTAAACTATATTTAAATGAATTGTTATAAGCATTTACATATATCATTGGAAAGTACTTGGTGATTTTTCTTATATATTTTTTATTCTTATTAGTATCCGTTATATCTGAATTTTGAATATTGTATAAATTTTATTTGAATGTATTTAATTTTACATAAATAAAAGTCAATTTATCCGTTTAGTTTAGTATTTTAGTTTTATTCCTTCTATGTCGTGGGTTTGACAGTGTCTGTTATTAGGTGAGTGACACAAGTTTGGATATTTTATGTGTGGCACAGGTAGGAAAGGACCGCAAATTATTTTTAATTATCGGGATTTTTAAAAAGTTTAAAAGGAAACTTTTAAACCGAATTATTTGCATATAATTAGTTTTATTCATTTTAAGAAACCTGATGTTTCGAACACTGCACTAAACTAAATATACGCGATTAATTATAAAAATATTTTTATATGATGTAAAATACATCTATTAATACGTAGTGAAGTTGTTAAGAGATGTCAGCCATTTGTGTCACACCTTCCCAACTTGTGTCACATTTTATTAATTTTGACTATATAATAAATATTATATTTTGTGCATGAAATGAAATGTCTTTGTGTATTTTTGTTATATTTTCTTATATATTTCTTTAAATTATAATCACCAATAAATTATAACAATTTTATTTTCTTATTTTAAGACATTTATATTATAAAACGAGTACTTTTACAAAATGTGTTTTACTTCCTAAAAAATATTTACGAGAAGAGCATTCTCATAAAGATATGAAGTAACAATCACTTTGAAAATAATATAGTTAAAAAACTCAAAGATGAATGTGAAGTTTTGTTTTATAATTACAGTGAGTGAAATGATTAATTACAGTGAAAAAATAATGTATAAATTAAAATAACATGGACATTTCTTACTGATTATATTTTATATTGACTAGATTATTGCTCTTAAAATATTCTAATATTGAAACATTGTAATATATCGTCAAAGTTATATTTATTTATTTATTTTCAATTTATGTTCATGTATCTGAAACGATAATAAATACACTTTTATTTACAAACAGGTGACAATAAACCAATCTGGCAAGTGGCAGAGGAACGAGAAGAAAATAAACACCTGCAAAAGGAGAACGCGCCGTACGGAGAATACGGAGGGTGGCATAAGGCTGCCAAGGTTAGTTTTATGTTTTTATAAAAAAAATAATCAGCTTCACGCTGTATCCCGCACACAGCAGAGTAGGCAGAGGGAATCTAGTGTAAGACACTTCATTTCCCACTTTCTGCCGAATTCTAGAGACATTGCGTGTTAAGTATTATGTTTTTATATATTTATGTGTTTTAGATTCTTTATCGCCGTTTGAAAATTTTCAAGTTTTTGTATAATTTAATATTACATGGTATACATGTTATTGTGTTATACAAAGTTTGGATTGTTAACATATTATATATTTTTTAACATAATATAGTAGTTGTTGCGAGATAGATTTCATTAATATTTTTTTATGAGTCTTTGCTTGAGTGGCGGAATTCAGGGGACTTTAGCTTTAAATAGATATGTTCGTGTAAATATTGTTTTTTTTCTTAATTTTTCGGGGAAAATTTTGTTATAAGTAAAATTTCTGGGGTACAGACCGTTCTGAGGTGGACACGGACCACCCGGCACCCTCTTCTACGCCAATGTCTCTGCCTTTAACTCTGTAAAAAAATAGAACGTGAAACTTAAAATAAAAATAATTAATATTGATGGATATTCCAGGTGGATTCCCCAACTGTGACAACTACGTTAAAGAACTTGGGCGCGTTGTACCGTCGCCAAGGGAAATACGAAGCGGCCGAGACACTGGAGGACTGCGCCCTCCGCAGCCGGAAGGAGGTTAGTGACCATATTCTCTGTTGTTATTGAGGGGCTAAGTTCAGATGATACCAGGATGTGAAATATAATCAAAAAAGTTTTTTAAAAACAGTTGGGTCCCGCTACGTTCAAATTTAGATAGATTTAAATTATTTCTATTTCATTCGAAAAACTATTAAATATTTGATATGATCGCGTTTTGTTTGTAAGAAATGTAATCACTGATGCTTTCGAAAGCACTATCATACATTGGTCTGTATTTTTCATTTGCCATAAAATTTATTATTATTTTTGTAATTTGACATACTTCATTAAGTGTCCCAAAATATAAAAAATATCTCTAGTGATATTAAATATTTACTAATGTTTTAGGAGCATTTGACAAAGTTATTATATTAAATTTTTGTATCAAATCTGAACTTAACCTTATTTTTTAAAACATATGTTTTTTTACAAGAAAATTTGATTATATAATTTCTATAATGATTGAAACTAAATATAACTCAATTATAACTTTTATTCTCAGCAACTGAGGCTCTTTAATCTTTATACTATATTTTTCTAAGCTTACTGCTTTTTCTACTTGCAGCTAATAATATTTTAATAATTTAAGACAAATTATGTCATTATAACATAAGCTTCAGCTATTGTGAATCCTGATTTCAATAAAGTAGAAGTAGTAGTTTTTCTAACTTTATTATTTATGTTTTTCTATATCTAGAAATAACATCTCCATCTATAAACTACATACATCATTAAATTTATTTTGTAAAATAATTCATTTAAAAAAAACCTTTGAGTACAAATAGTAGTAGTATTTTAAATTAATTTTGGTATTTACTAATATATATATAAAATGATTTTAAAGAAGGTCCTTTTTAAAAGATATTTCAAAGTGTTGTTGAATTTGTTACGCACGCTGCCTAGCACGGCCCACCTCATGTAAGTCAATTTGTATGACTACATACATATAAGTATATTTTAGTTGAACTAAACTATATATAATATTATGGTTATTTAATAGTTTAAGGTAGTTAAATATTAAAAATGATTGAAATAAATTGATTTGAATATTAATACAATAATTTAATTTGTAAGAATATTGTGGACACTAAGGAAATTCACATTTTAAACTAATTCTTGAAATATATTTTTATTTTTTAATAAAATAAAAATTGATACTATCTATATACATATTTTGTGTTTAGAAAAAAACCATTATTCATTAAAGATCTTTGTTAACAAAAACAATGCAGCATATATGTACATAACAATTTTTACTAAATTTAAAATTCAAAGCACAGATAACAAAGTAAAAACAAACAAACCACAGATTATATCAAAGGATATAGCAAAATATGGGATTTTAGGCATTGGACATCGTGAAACAGTCACGTGCGAGGAACACGAGGCCGCGTGAGGCCGACGCGCGGGAACACGACGAGGTTAGAACATGAATGGGACCGGAATTAACTTATTGTCCCTTTTTATATTGGGTTTGTCCTAAAATATGCTTGTCCTTGTCCTTTTTAAACATTTTATATCCTAGTATTGTATATTTGGATTTCATTTTGGGATATTCATTCACATTAATAAGTCATGAAAAATTGTATTCCACTGCATTATACTCCCTTTCCTGTCCTGTCCTATATCATATTTTTTTTTTCACAAAATATAATAAGTAATAGACATAGACTAGAATAGAAAAAAACCAGTAGCCATTACTTATTTAAGTGAATGCTGAGATAGTTCCGTATTCGTAGTATTTAAATTAAATTATATTAAATTAAAAATTTATATAGATAATTAATATACATAAACATGTCTATGATATCGTCACTAGGACTAATATGTAGTTTTTTTAACGAAACTTATCTTAATGAACGTATGATGATTTCCAAGTCATTTGTTTAATTGACTTTATAATACATAATTAATATTCGTGTTTGTTTACCTCCTATAACTGGACTGTCCATTCCTTGCAACTCCTCTTTCCTAATATTGGTTTTCAAAGTTTCTTGTTTGCGCTTGTTCCACTCGCTGTGTGCTTTTTGTGTACTAGGGTTTAGCACTATCAGGTTATTACGTCAAAATTAGTTTTTTAATATAGAAATATAGATTTTTGTAGGTTGATCTTGTAAATAGTAGTGAAATAGAAATAGAAAAAAAATATCATTTTTATTGTAAATCACATTTTAAAAGAGCGACTGTTGTATTAGCTCTTCGTAGCAGAACTGACTTCCTAGACGGTCGTAGCTTTCTATAGGAATGACTGACCTTACTGACCTGTTAGCAATACATAAGTGCATGTAGTGGCCTGATTGAATAAAGAATATTTTGATTTGATATTTATTTGTGCCTTGTTTTAGGCACATTTTTTGTTAGTTGTATTTAATATACCAAATAGTGTTTATACTATTTTAAGACTTGTACAAATTAGAAAAAGAATACTTGAAGTTATGTATATAACTTTTTGCGTATCTCCCGCATTTAGTAGGGTAGGCAGAGAGAACATAATATTTAAACACTGTTTTCTTTAGATTTTATAAATATAAATACATAATATAAGCTTTATATGTAATGTGTGTGTGTCTGTGTGTGGCAGCGTTGCAATCGCAATGTATTTCGCGGGTCCTCTACGGAGCTTCAAGACTAGGTATTAACTATAATTATATATAATTATGTTTATTTTATTTATGTTCACGCATCTTTCCCCATTTAATTAGCAGGAACAAAGTACTTAGTGTTAAGACACTTCTTTCTTTACTTTCTGTTTTCTTCTTTCCGTTTTAGATAATTATATATGTAAAATAAATTTTGCACTATAGTTTTATAAATTAAGAATTTTGCAATATTTTTCTATCTGTATGTACATTTTTAATGTTATTAATTATTGCACATGCTTATAATTTTATTGAAGCACTTTTATTTTATTTCAGTTTTGTTTTTGTTTGTTTGCTTTATAGGGCACGAATCAGGCGAGTGAGCCGCGGATGAACTTAAAATCAAAATTGTTCAATGCGTTAGGTATCAACACGGGAGGAGCCGGCCAGTAGTGCTTTACACGCCTAGGGAACTAGGACATAGGGCTTAGGGCCTGCAGACCTAAAATATAGAGTCTAGGCGCCTACAATTTGAGGACCGTTTAGGCCCATATATTATAAGCTCACTCGCTTCTATGTGAATCCTCCTTGTTAACTGAGGAGCCTTCATGTCTCACACTCAAATTATTTGCCCGCCTATTTGTGTTTTGTAGTCACTTTATTATTAAACTTTGTTTAGTAAAGAATATCTTTGAATCTTTACTGTTTTTTTACTATTATAATTGTTAAATCATGTCATGGTATCACAATATAAAGCCTGTGAAATCCAATATGGCGGGCTGACTAGCTTAGATTAATTTATTAGCATGCTATTTTAGGCATAAGTTATAAGAGAAAAATACAAAAAATATTATTGAAAAATATCAAAGTACGTCGTGAATGTGTGATACGGATTTTTTTATGGAAGCATGTATGCCGTCCTCAAGAGATATTTGTAATAATTATAATTAATTATTATATATATACGAAAATAGAATTAATGGTGCGATTTGAAGTGCTAGTTCTGGAGTGAATACCATAGAGGTTTAATAACTAGAAATTGAAGTATTACGAATACATTCTAAGGAGTCGATTTAATATCGATTTTTAAGAAATCGATAGTTTCATACTGTAACAAATAAGTTATAATGTTGTAACTTTTTACAGGAAATTTTGAGACTTGTATGTTTTTAATAATTAACGTATTGCTACGCTTTTATGAGGTGTGTAATATCGATATTGAATCGATTTTGAATAATGTTATTCGATTGTTATTCGTAATCGTTTCTTTATAGTATGATCATGAAGTATATTTGAAATATTATTTGCATTTATAATCTGTGGCGTGTCAGTTTATTTTTTAATTCAATTTTATGCATGATACAACGACGTTGTTTTATTCGCTTACAATTTTTTATTTTTAATATAATGATGATTATTTTTATTATTATAATTATTTATTATCTGTCGGATGCATGATTTTTTTTATTCTGGTAATATTGAAGTATATTTAGTAGTTATATTTTTAAAATGTTATGCTTAACTCATTCCAGTGTAGCGTACGTTTCGGTCTAAGCTTTATGTGAATAGATTATATAAATATAATTGTATTTTTTTTATAATATCGATTTTATTTTTATCCGTACGAGGTGCTGCTTGGGAATGTTAATTTTACACTACATTTTTAATTATACAACAGACACAAATTACCGTCATTTTTATTGTTTTTTTTTTCTTTTATTAAGAATCTCCATTGCAACAGACACTCGAGGAATATTTTTTATCTGGTTCTTGTCTAACATCGCGGTGTCGAATAATTTTTAATTGTTAATAAATATTTATGTATCATTTGTTTTTGTTTTATTTTCATTTTATTTTGTTACTTTTTTCGAGTTTTATGCGGTTGTAAGGTGAGTCTACGGTGTTATGCAATTTATAGTCCACGACATACACAGATACTTGTATTGTAAACATGTAAGGAACACAAAGCACTGACAAATGCATGAGAACACATACAAAAACAAATAATTACAGAAAACAGAATTACAGATGTGTTTTTTAACGGCTTTCGCTGTTAGTCTCGTAGATGCATGTCGCATCTCATTCATTTCATATTCTATTTTCTATATTTCTTACATTTAGTATGAAATCATTATTATATTTGAAAATGATTAACGGGCATTTATATTTTAATTAATTAAAATGTCCCGCCCAGTTTTCGTTATTTTTTACCATATGTCAAACATTATGTACAATGTCATTATAACATACATCCTAACGTATTTGAAATAAAGATTGCCATTCATTACAATATAATTGGATTTTTTTTTATAAAAAAGACAATTTAAAATGATAAAATATTAGTGGTTGGAGTATAAATTGCATAACACGGGGCAGGGCGCGGGCGAGGTGTCTCGGAGCGCCAGTTTCTCGAAACTTCGCGAAAGTCTGAAGCGCTCGTCCGTGAGACTATTGCACCGCCTCGCCGGCCGACACTCCGCGCACCTCCCCGACATAGACTACACCGACCCCGAGAGGTTTGTGGACACTTTACACACCACATGTAGAACATTATAATTCATTATTCAAAAAAATATACTATGAAGAGTTGAAAAAGTTACTTATTCATAGAAAAATCATCGTTGTGTAGATCTGTATGATTATTTTTGTAATTCTTACTTAATTATAAGTAGAATGAACTCTAAACAATTTTCTATTCGTCATTTAGCGGACTAGCGTGTTTGTCTCACAAGTTTTACTTCACAAAACATTTGTAGTTGCTGGTTCACTCACCCATTATTTCGCATTTACGTAGCTTCTTAACTATATTATGCTATGCAATTAGCTTTTTGCCCCATTAGAAGCACAAAAATGTTAATAATTTCGATCACTAATAAAAAAACGTGATATAACATGCAAAAAAGAGCTAATATTATAAATATTTTGATAAAAAAAAAACTTATTTCTATAGCATGAAACGCGCAAGCTCCCTGTCCGAGCTCAGTAGATCGCAGGAGGAGCCCCGGTAGCCTCCGGCCCGGCGGAGGATGCTCATCATCAGGTATATCACCTCCACCATCGTCAGGATACTGTCGCTGCAATCATGACGTTCAGTAGATTTGTGAACGTCTAACTAATTGTCTTTGAATAAAGAAATGTTGACAAAATTAAAGATAAAAAAAAGATTCAATTTTAAAAGTATGATATTTAATATTTTATGGTATTTTGTGTAATTATATAAATTTAAAGGGCTTTCACATTTTTGAAGTTACAGTATAAGTCGATGTTACATTAGTCACCATCTTGGTTTTACGGTAAAAATATGATATAACATGCTCTTTCAAATTTATATCTATTAAAGTTGAAAAGAAAATTATAAAGTATTTTATGGAATTTGTATGCTTATTTAAAGTACCTAGTCAGTATTTTGTCAACATCTCTATAACATTTAATAACTACATAGATAAAAAATAAATCTGAAGCCTCTTAACGTTGAATCTGCTATATTTTGTGAAAAAATTAGATAATAATTCAATAGAATAAGCTTACATCATTCCAACGAAAATTGAAGTAGATGTTGTTTGTGATTTGCTTCAATGGTAATGAATAAAACATTTTAAAGTGTGCTTAATTTTAAATTTATAATCATATTGTATTTTATATTTGCATATGTTTCTTTCGTATGAATTATAAGAATAATTTCACAATTCTTTAGTTGTTCACATGCTATTTTTATCTGTTAACACCATAACACCTTTTTTTGGAACATGATTTATGTTTTATTTTTAAAAAATAATGTGCAATTTTTTATATATTTAGAAATATTTTAATAACTGATGCATTTAAAAATCAGGTGCTTAGAAATTAAATAATTTATTATTTAAGAAATTTAAAATGAAATTAAAATATTTTAGTATCCTATCAAGTGTAGGCTGAATAATTGAATGCTAATGTCTTTTAACAATAAAAGCTCTAGAATCTAAGAAAAAAAATATTGTTTATGGCGCCTTGTCAGTATTTTGCCCAAAAGTGTACTTAAAAGCTTTCTGTGGCTTAATCACTGCAAAGTCTTTGTAATTTTTAGATATTTAGTAGAATATGTAGAATTTACTGCGCAAGAAATCATGAAAACAAGAAATAATAACGAGTTTGGTTCTCGATTGTAGTAAGCAAATGAATTCTTGCGCGGCTTCAAAATAATAATGCAGCTTTTTTTATTATATTGATCTCAGTTACGATCTGAAATAAAGATAATTATTAATCATTCTGAAGTTTCACTACTCATCCATATTGATAAATTGTACAGTGTTATCCAAATATATTGAAATTCAACAAAAATGTAACTGACAGAATTGTTCTTAATAGAAAATATCAAATGTTGAAATATGTTCAAAACTCACTGGACACACTCTTGCACTACATTAATTATATTAACAAAATATACTTAGGTATAAATATTTTTTATTTGAAATTGCTAAAACTATTATGTTAAAAGATCTTATATAGTAGCCCGACATTAACCGCTGAGTTGATTAGTAAAAAAAGTCAAAAGGTGGCACAGCGGCACAAGTTGCGTGTAAACGCAACTGGTTGTGGGTTCAATTCCCACTCGAGAAAATGAAATAATTAATATTTTCGGTTCCTCGCTTTGGTAAGGGAGCAAACCGCGGAGTAAACATCCATACGTCCACTATACGCAATGTTTTCAAAATTCAGCAGAAAGTGATGAATATACATACATTTAATATAATTTACTTGACTTTCTTTCTTGACTTGACTTTCCTATATATCGTGCCGTGTATAAGTGTGTTAACACTGTATGTACATTTAAAGTGGTGTTGATTAAACTCAGTGCTATACGTAAGTAGACTTTTATTCTCCCATCATCAACACTATAATTGTAATAAAACTGTTGAAAAGTCTGTCTGTACATTAATATTTTTCCAAAAAATGCCACCTGAACCAAAACTGTTCTACTTCATGAAATAATGTGGAAATGATTGTAAAATCCACGCAAACGAAGTTGCGACAGCTAGATATTGATAAATAACTTTTTCCTTTTCTTCTAAAGAGAGTGTAATAAAAGGTGGATCCTAACGCCGCGTGTAGTTCAACCAACAAAAGAAAATAGACAATCATAAATTTCCCGCATAATAGGGTTGGCAGAGGGAACCCAATAGTAGTAATTATTGGATGTTGGGGCGGTGAAATGAAAATATATGCATTTTTCACACTGTATCCTCCAAATAGCAAGGTAGGCAGAGGGAACATACCTGCAGTGTTAAGCTACTCCTTTGCCGTTGTTAGGTAATAGTAGGGCAAAGAAATGAAAATATTAAATATGCCATTTCACTGGAATGAAATAGAACCCACAACTGTAGCGTTTACAATCAGACGCTGTTGTAAGCCAAGGTTGGTCTTATATGGAACGCCCTTGACACCGTCGACATCCTCTCAAGCAGCCACGTAGTGCTTGCAAGTTTTTCAGGAGGTGTAGCTGTAAAAGCCAGTAGGGCCAACAGCATTAACCTCAAATTCCAAAAAAACATACTACGAACGGCCTTTAACAAGGATGACAATGATACCTACACCAAACATTTTTTTGTATTATAGCACCTACGGCACTAATTTAATAGAATCTACGATCATCATCATCATCATCGACAGCCGTCAATCATCCACTGTTGGATATAGGCCTTTCCCAATTCTCGCCACCACACTCGATCTTCAGCTCTTCGGATCCATCCGCTTCCTGCCACTCTCTTTAGGTCGTCGGTCCATCTAGCAGGGGGTCGACCCACCGGACGTTTTGTATGGGGTCTCCACTCTAAGACCCGTCTGCCCCAACGGTCGTCAGCACTACGACAGATATGCCCCGCCCATTGCCACTTCAGCTTACAAATTCTTTGAGCTATGTCGGTTACTCTGGTTCTCCTCCGGATTTCCTCATTTCGGATTCTATCCTTTAGAGATACACCGAGCATAGCCCGCTCCATGGCTCGCTGAGCGACTTGAAATTTATGGAAGAGGCCTTTTGTTAGAGTCCATGTCTCAGCCCCGTACGTCATGACCGGAAGAACGCACTGGTCGAATGCCCGAGATTTCAGGCATTGAAGTAGTGGCGAATCGAAGATTTGACGAAGCTTTCCGTATGCTGCCCAGCCTAATTGTATTCTTCTGTCAGCTTCTTTGTCCAAGTTGTTTCTACCCAGTTGTATGGTCTGACCTAGGTAGATATATTGCTGAACAACTTCGATGCTAACATTTTCGACGATAACTGGCCTTGGGTGACATGACTTTAGTCTTATCCAAGTTCATTCCTAGACCCACCCGTCTGGAAGAAGCACTTAGGCTTTGCAGCATTTCTGATAACTCGTGCAGTGATTCGGCTATTATAATTATGTCGTCAGCAAATCGAAGGTGTGAAATGTATTCGCCGTTGACATTGATACCCTGTCCACTCCAGTCCAGTGTTTTGAAGACATCCTCTAAAGCGTTAGTGAACAGTTTCGGAGATATTACATCTCCCTGTCTTACTCCACGTTTCAGAGGGATTCTTCTTGTCTGGACATCCTGAATTTGGACAGTCATCGAAGCGGCTTTATATAAACATTTCAACACCTCGATATACCGCCAATCGACTTGACATCGCTGCAGAGAATCGAGAACAGCCCAGGTTTCGATAGAGTCAAAGGCTTTTTCGTAGTCCACAAACGCGAGACACAGAGGGCGATTATATTCCTCGGTCTTCTGTACAATTTGTCGTAGTGTGTGGATGTGGTC
>JAATLQ010022353.1:0-13310 GCA_013421005.1 Heliconius erato x Heliconius himera
CGCTGCCGTTGTTTCCCAGGGCAGCATTTTATCATCTGCTCTCTACGCACTATACACTGATGACATCACAACGCCCTAGCGAGTATCACTCAACGAAAACTCCTGCAGATGGTCCAGAACCTCATCCTCCGTCGAGTGACGCAGGCGCCATACTAAGTTAGGAACACCACGCATCATCGCAACATAAAAATAGAAAGCCTGGAGGTACACATTGGTCGTCTCGCGTCCAACGTATTCCGCTGCGCCAATGTACCACCTGCACCTAAGGAGTAGCACTCTGTGGCATACCCGGCCGCCCGAGGTCAGACGTAAGACTACTTCCGAGGGACTTTCTATTCTCCTCCAAATCCGACTCATGAGCCTTGCATTGAACCTTGGTCGTTTAGGATGGGCCTCCCTCAGGAAACTGAGGGTCTCTCCTGACTGAGTTGACCGCCTAGATGGCATTTGATAATCCTTCCGATTTCATACTGTGTCAACGCCCAGATGTCGTTCGGAGCTACTACGGAGATGGACGAGAGAATGCTTCAATTCTGCGCCTGGCTCTATAGCAAAGTTAATTTAGAAGTGATTGCACGTATTTTGGAGTTATCCAATAATTACAATGTATTTCAACGCGACATAGTTGGTACATCTTTAGTTTAAGTATTTTCTGGTAAGAGAATAGTAGGTAGTCTGTTGTTTATAATTTCTTACGTTAAAGTTTTCTGTTGTTTGTGTCATTTGTTTAAGTGTGTTTTTTTAAACAATTGGAATATCCTTATTGGAACTACGAAAATGCGGGTTGCATTAAGGTTTAAATAATTTTCACATTAGTAATCTTAAGTGTTTTGCAAACATTACATGAATAATTCAGTAGTCAAAGCGGGCGAAGCCGCGAGCGGGTCGCTAGTATAATAATAAATATTTTATTTCCTCAAGTGGGAATCGAACCCACAACATGTCGCGTTTTCTGTCGCACTAAAGCTATACCATATTATTCTAAAATAATGTTGAACTACCTATTTTATGTACATATGTTTTATTAAATGCTAGTACAGGCTAAAATGAGGCTTATACTCGATTGGTAATAAAAACGAGATTTTTAATTAAAAATCTGTAATAACTGAGAGACTCGTTTCTGTTAGGTTTCGTATGCATGGAATTAGATTACCTACTATGGCTATTCAGCAAAAGATAATGAAGCCGTATCAAGATATTAATTAATTTCGTAATATCTATTTTTTCTATGAGGCCAGTCGTGGCACAAAATGTGACTGTAAACCGATTGGTTGTGGGTTCGATCCCCACTCGAGGAGGTGAAATATTTACTTAAATTTATATTTTTATTTCTTCGCTCTGGTGTCGATGCAAAGCGCGGCGTTGAGTTCTGCCACTCAACACGCAATGCCTCCAGAATCCGGCAGAGAGTGGGAAACGGAACGCACCTAGTGTCTTAACACTAGGTTCCCTCTGCCTACCCTGCTGTGTGCGGGATACTGCGTGGCTCAATAGGAACCGTTTCATTGTAAATGAAAAGGTTGTAGTTTCGATTCTAAGTTATTTATAGTCATATTTTTGTAAGTCATTATTTTTATTTCATCGCTCTAATAAAAATAAAGATCAAGATGATTTTTTACACTCGTAACCAAAGAAAGAGGTCCAAAAATTGAACTAGGGGAATACGACATACGAGGGAAGTGAAAGGTAAAACGGAAAAAGTTGGAATCGTTCTAATTATATGATGAGAGTCATCGGGAAGCGATAAGTATACATTATTAGACAGGGCTAAACGATTATTCGAATCATTTTACGTATTGAGATTCTATGAAAAATATGAGAAATTGGAAATATTTTATGGAATACTTGTTATTTATCAATAGTAAATATCTCAATTTTGGTGTATTAAAATTAGTTTTGGGCATCTCAGATTGCAATGTAGTAAAATTTGTATTTTTTTTTCTTATTTATTAGCTAAGACACTCCATTCACTGATTATCCTTGTGACTGATATATTGTTGTGCAATAATTGAAATAAAAAAACATCATATTGTTAATTATATTATAATAAAAAAAAGTACAAAATGTTAAAAAAAATACAACTCTATTCATTGATTATTTATTACAAATGAACTTGAATACAAGTAAAATAAAAATGTGCGACATAGCAGAGCGTGGTTTCGATCCACGGACCTCTGGGTTATGGGCCCAGCACGCTTCCACTGCGCCACTCTGCTGTGGAAGCATATCTTTAGATTTGACAAATACATAACGAACTTTTTGGAGATTCAATTGCTAGTATTTTTTTCTATATAGTATATGTAAATATTTATATGAAATATCTATGTGAGATTGTGTTTGTTAATGAAAATTTAATTTATGCTGATTTTATTTTCTTATATAGAGTGTTTTTGTCATCACTACTATAAATTAAATCACAGTTTTAACTACTTTATGAAAACATAATACAATTAAAACAAAGGAGATTTTTCATACAAAATAATTAATAAAATTGTCGTTGTAAAATAAAACACCATTTGTCAAGACAAAACGTAGGTAATAGCGGCGATGTTGAATTGCGTAAAAAAGAACGAGACATATCCATTTCTCGTTCTAGTATATTTTTTGAGAATAAAAAGTAGCAGATCGGCAACGCTTAGTAGTATATCTGTAGTAGTATGTGTTTACGGATATTAATTGGTATTTATTCGTTACTAAGTCACATTAAATACAGTATGGATAAACATCGTGAAATGAAAAAAATCCTAAGTCTTAACTGTTTTTTTAAATATTTTACTCTATATGCTATTCCCGTAAAAGGAGCGCTGACGCTTCCATCCTGTATAAGTCTAAACACTCTATATATATATATATATATATATATATATATATATATATATATATATATATATATATATATATATATATATATATATATATATATATATATATATATATATATATATATATATATATATATATATATATATATATATATATATATATATATATATATATATATATATATGTCTAAACACTCTTTTAATACAAATAACATTTACTATACAGTTCAATATTTTCCTGCACATGGAGGGAGGGAACCTAGTAAAAAGACACTCAGCTCTTCATTTCGCACACAACTGTCGAGACATTTCTTGTTAAGTGGCGGACTCAATGCCGCACTCTGTCTTCTTACCAGAACAAAAAAAAAACTCCATTGAGCGGGAATAAAACTTACACGAATTTCTCAATCCACGCTGTATACAAAATACAGTACTACTGTATTTGTTATTAAAAATTAAAATTAAATCAGCTTCACGCTGTATCCCGCACACAGTAGGGTAGGCAGAGGGAACCTAGTGTCAAGACACTCCCGTTCCCCACTTTCTGCCGAATTCTGGAGGCATTGCGTGTTGAGTGGCAGAACTCAACGCCGCGCTTAGCCTCGACACCAGAGCGAAGAAATGGAAATATAAATTTAAGTAAATATTTCATCTCTTCGAGTGGGGATCGAACCCACAACCAGTCGGTTTCACAGTCACACCTCGTGCCGCTGCGCCACGACCGGCCTCAATGTGCTCTGTATTTGTTATAAGTAATAAAAAGTACAGAAGGTACAGTAATTTTCTTTCTCTACATTTTACATCAGTATAAAAAAAATACTAGTATCGATAAATAATACAAAATCAATCACACGCTTACTCCGTGATTAACAGATTGAAATTACAGGATTTCGCCCGAGCTTGAGCCTCGTTTATAAATTACAACGCGAACATATTTCTTTTGGCCTGTCGATTTTATCCTACCAGCAATAATAAATAAATCATAAAAGTAATTTTTGTAAATAAGTTGTTGTAAAAGGTAACTTAGTATGTTGTATGTTAAGTCTTTTTATCTTATTCTTTTAAATTTTTTTGGAAGATATTTTATATAATTTATAATTGTTTCATGTATTTTAAGTATAAATATAATATTAAAACTATTGTAAAAATATTTAACTACGGTGTAGTAGGTAAAATCGTGTAACTGTATAATATTTTTTTATTTTTCATTTTAATTATTGTTCAAAAAATAAAATAAAAGATGACTGTAAGTTTAATACTTTCGTTAATCGAGACTATCTACGACTGACTGTGGCGCAGTGAAACAACATCTGATTGTAAGCGTGGTTAATAGCTGTGAGTTAGATTTCCACTTAGAGGAATGTATTATTTTAAATTCCTCATATGCATCACACGACTTCTTGAAAATTGGGTTGTGTAATATTAATTAATCTATTTCAAATCTTATTTTAAATCATATTTCAAGAAAGTATACTGAATAAGTAAAATAAATTTTCTACTTTATTTTTATCAACAGTCCTCTGCTGGTTAAATTTCTAGCCCACATAATACTACCCAAAATTAAATTCACCAGTTGATCTTTATTACATTGAAGTTAGTATTTTGGCTTTAATTTTAACTAATTGGTCATAAATTCCTTAGTTTTGGGTAAACTCATAAACTAGTGGGGAAAGGTTGTAAAGCCTATATGGTTTTGTAGAAGAGGGATGCGCCTATCAAGGGATATATAGGGGCTTGGAGTTGATTTATGATCGAATAAAAATACCGGCAAGATCGATAGATGTTAGATGAAATATAAACTGTTCTCAATTTTGTTTTATATTCACATATCTTACGTACAATATGAAAAAATGCAAAAAATGAAAAAATAAAAAAGAAAAAGTGAAAAAATGTAAATAGTAGTTTTAAAAGTAGTTAGACCAATTTCAAATACTTGTCACCTGAAACAATGCATATATGGAGAACTAAATCGAACTTCTTACGGGAATCAAACGGCCGCTCGTGGAATAAAGGTAAAGCCATTAGAATTTCAAAGTCAGGTGATCCTATTAAGCGTTAAAAAAAATATTAAACCTTTTTATCAATCAATCATCATCAGCCATATAATATTTATTTTAGATTGGCAGAAAGAATGCAGGTTCAAGACACGAGATGTCTTGAACCTGCATTCTTTCTGCCAACTTCGCCACTTTCTGTACCCAACGCCGTAATTTGTTTTACTGGATCAGGGAAAATAATTATAATTTATATTCCCGCGAATAGGATTCGAACGCACAATCATCTCGAAAACAGCCATATACTTCTAAGTCATCAAAAATAATCTCAGCGGAAATTTGGGACATTATTAAGCAAAAATATATTATAGGTCCTACGACGAATGGCCAAATCACGTAAAAATACCGGACAGGTGCGAGTCAAACTCGTCTACCGAGGGTTCCGTACAAAAATCGAGCTTATTCTGAAATTCAAACTTAGCTTAGTCAGATCCTTTTTATCTGATATCTCACTTGAACTAGCGGCTTTAATAGCAAATTTTGCCCACATTTAAGGCTATTATTTTTAGGATTTAACGACAAATCTATAATTTTTTTTTCCTGAACAAGTACTACCCGCTAGGTGGCAAATTTTATAATTCTAGATCAACCGGAAATACCCTATGAATTATGATTCCCTTTATAGTATCTTAATACGCGTTTTTTGCGATATAAACTGCCATATCTTTTTTTTTATTAATGTAGAAATAAATGTTTTTATGGAAATTATGGGGCTGTAGAATTAGGTAAATGGTTTGAATTTCCATTCGATATCTCCAAGCATTCCCGAGAGAAAGGCTCTTGACAGACAGACAGACAGAGCAAAAGGTACGGAACCTAATGGAATGAACCTAAACGGAATTATAACAAAATTGTGAGTTCAGTTGATTCAAATAACCTGTTGTAATATAACATTGTGAATGATAGCTCTATTTTATCTTAGCGTTCTATTAATTCAGCTCAGTACAGCCTTTCACACAAGACAAGATGAAATTACAGATAAACCTTACAATTTCAACGAATAGGAAAATAGAATGTAAGAAATGCAATGTATTTTGTGTTTCTTATTTTATTTTAAAAAGCTTCCTATTTTATATTTCAATTATTGGACCGCCATAGAGATTATTAATATTAAGGGACGGGGCTTATTTTTTTTCAGCTTCACGCTCCATCACGCAGATAGCTGGGTGGGCAGAGGACCTAGTATTATGACATTCCGTTCCCCACATCCTGCCAAATTTTTGAGTCATGACGTGTGTCTTAACTCTGGCCCTATAGTTCCCTCTACCTATCCTGTATGTATGGGAATCGAGCCCACAACCTGTCACGTCAACATGTGCCTCGATGGTTTCAAGGTTATTTGACGCATAAAAACATATTTTCAAAATATGGTGAAGCTAAACTCAAAAAATCTTTGTTACAGTAAAGTAATTTTTCTATAAAAATAAAATTTAAAAGCTATTTTGTGGGATCGATTGTAACATAGCCTCTCATAGTGAAGCAAAAAAATTTCGTTAGTCTGTCGTGCGAAAACAGGTATTTGGGATCTCCGAGATAGTATCTTGACATTACATTCTGTAACTTTGAGTTAATCTTAACTAGGCTCGAGCGTCGTTTATTGTTGGAGCTCCTGGAAACTCTCACTGGAACTTATAATTACTTTATAGTTTGACCGTTCATATCTAAAATTGTTGCTGAATTGCCATCCTTGGCTAAAAAAATATATTTTTATTTTGAAACTAAAACTAAGGGGCTTAAATACAAATTTAACTGGATGTAAAAAAATATTGTTATTACTGATCTTTATGTATTTATTACTATTTGTGCAATAAATAGAACGAAGAATAGTGACTTTTCACATCAGTCTGCATTCCAACTTAATTTTCCGTCGTCTTGCTAATGCTGAAGGTGACCTGTCAACTATCTGGCCCCATGTTGACTCGAATGATCGTGTTCGCATGTTCGCAAGTTAACGCATGCCTATACAGATCCCACAGTGGTAAAGCATCATTGCAGAAACAGGTCGGCTCATGGAGCACATGCAATCGGCTATCGACGATATGCTCTCACATATCGCCTCCGATGAGATCGTGATACTTGGCGATTTTAATGCGCACAATGCCAATTGGCTTGGGTCATACACTACCAATCACGCGAAGACTGCATTTGACCTTGCTATGGCGAATGGTTTGTCAATTGTTTGGACATGGATAACCACAATACCTCTTTATTGGACCTTCTTCTTACTTCACATCCGGGACAGTGCCAGGTCATTATCGATGCCCCTTTGTGGTCTTGAGACTACTGCCTGGTTCGGAGTATCATGCCCTTTACACGCGTAATTTATATAGGCGGCAGTAGCAGAATACTCGCAACTCGTGGCGCCTGGCACTACAAGCCAGCACATTGAGATGAGAATAGTATATTTTACTATGACTGCGTTTTATTTTGTCACTGGGGGCTGGTTTGCTTCTCTTCCGATGATCCTAGTACCTGTGCTCCTGCTATTACTGACGTGGTTCTACAGGGCATGAAACTTTATATTCCTGGCACTGTAGTGCCAATCGGTGGCAAGTGACAGCCGTGGTTTGATACGTCTTGCAAACTTGCTGCCTTTAGCAAGCGCGAGGCATATCAAATCTGGGCCGAGGCACTAGTTACTAAGGATCCGAAGGTGAAAGCCTCAAAGAGGGAGTAAAATCGAGCCTCTAGGTACTAGCAAATTGCAAGAGCAAGGTCCGAGCATATCGCCAAAATAGGCAAGAAGCTTGAGAGCTACCCGTCCGGAATTCATCAGTTTTGGGCGCTCTCAAAGGTGGCACTAGGTAATAATAATGGAGAACATCATAAACGGCCAGCTCTTGGTTTATCTAGAGGATCACTGATTGATTAATGACCGTCAACATGGCTTCCGCCATGGTCGCTCAACCGGCGATCTTCTATTGTACTTAACCCACCGCTGCAATCTGGATTATTGTCTAGGATATTTTTTACAGCATCAAGTTTTTTCTGCATACCAGGATAAATAAATTTAGTGTTAAGACCAATTTCCGAGATATTGCGTTTATGTGGCGGAACCTTACGCTACGTTTGGTTTTATTTTCTAAACAAAGAAATGGTGAACCTATAAAAAATTATATAAATCTTATTAACTAACTATTAAGAAAATCACATATAAAACAAAATTAAACTCTAATTACGAAATAAATTTAAAATGCTAATATTAACAGTTCAGCTAACATTTGTTAGTTCACGCGGAAAAGGGCAAGTTGGGATGATCAAAGAAATTTTTAAGACAAGGTGAAGCAACTGTGAAAAGGACCTTAATTGATCTTTTGTTGGTACAAAGGCCGTAAAATATGTAGTAGACGATGTTTACTTACAAATATAAATAATAGGTATATACATAATTATGTACATAGAAAAATTTACACTTTATGGACTGTTTCGAATGAAAAACCTAAAAAGTCAGTAAAATATATTAAAACATACTTTCTTTTCTTTTAAGTATACTTTTATTCAAGAAAAATAGGGAAACCTTATAGGACTTAACATTGTGTATTTCTGTCTGTCACGTCTCTCTTTCTTAATGTGGAAGCATCTAGCACAAAATTTATTTCAACTACTAACTTCTACGTATAGTATTATAAGCCTTAAAAAAATTACATTTCAGGTGCCGCTATCAAACAATTCAGAAGATTTTGCTGTTTTTCCCTCATAAGTTGTATAAAGTTCACAGCCTAATCAAAATCTATGTATAATCAAAATTTATGTTTATACCTACACATTATATATAAAAAAACTAATATTTTCAACGGATATCAGGTATTGGAAGATTAAAGAAGACATAAAAAGTTCGTCGTAGATATACTCGTACTTACAAAGCCTTTGATCTATTATATAGTTCTGTGAACAAAGAAGGCTTTTATGATGCTACGGGAGCCTAATGTGGACTTTTAGTTTGATCCGCACATTTTTTAGCTTTAAGCTCCATTCCCATTAAGACACTTCCATTCCCTGAATTCTCGAGGCATTAAGTGTTGAGTGGCTCAACACTGCGCTTTGCCTAGTTACCAGACCGAGGAAATAAAAATTTTAAATATTTAATATTCACTGGAATCGAACTCACAACTTATCGCGTTTGCGACCGATTTCTACACCACGATGGCCTAAATTCATTACTTTACCAAGCCTAATTCAAAACAAAATATGATTTGCCATAAACATTTCTATTGTATGAAACAAACTAAAGTTTTGTTATATAGAAAATCCAATAAGTCTTAGCTTCGTTGTAAGCATACAAAACAGATTTAGTAAAGCTTTACAAAAATACAAACATACATATATAATATTGGCAAATTTGTTTTATTTTATACAATATTTTGATCTTTCATGTTTCCAGAATCTTCTATTTTTTATATTAAATCCAGCTTTTTGTAAAAATACCTTAATTTATTTTTTTATTAGACTGTTAAACTCAAAAAAATCGAATTTAAATTCCAATTTCGTTACCCTTTTAGCTACTTACTCATCGTGGAGGAAATAGCAAAAGATAGGAAAACCAGTGTATAAATATAATTATAATAAAAAACAGTAAAAATATTTATATATAGTGTTTTTGTTATCACCACTTTAAATGAAACCGCAGTTTTAACTACTCTATAAAAACCTAATACATTAATACATTTAAAACAAAAGAGATTTTTACATTGTGGCCCAGGGACATAAGGGTGTGACTGTAACGCGACGGTTGTGGATTCGATCCTCACTCGAGGAAATGAAATATTTATTTAAATTTATATTTCCATTTCTTCGCTCTGGTGTCGAGGCAAAGTGCGGCGTTGAGTACCGCCACTCAACACGCAATGCCTCCAAAATTCGGCGGAAAGTGGCGAACAGAGTGTCTTAACACTAAAGTTATCGTTGTAAAATTAGCGACATTTCTCAAGAATAACGCATACAGACACAGATCTATTAAAGTGATAACGCCGCACACGCCTCATTCAAGAAAACGATGTTGAATTGCGTAAAATAGAACGATAGATATACCTTTTTCTTTCTAGTATGTTTTTGGAGAATGAAAAGCGGCAGATCGGCCTTAGTAGTATTTTTATAGTAATAGGGTAGTACGTTTGTAAACGTAAATGTTACGTTTGTTGTGTATGTTTGGTATTTATTCGTAACTGCGTAACCCAAAATACAGAATAGATAAACATCGTGAAATGAAAAAAAATCCTACGTCTAAGCTGTTGAAGTATCTTGATTACTTTCTTTAGGTATGGGTTTGAAATATTTTACCCTATACGCTGTTCCCGTAAGAAGAGCACAGTCGCTTCTATCCTGTATAAAATTATGTGTTTAGACACACTTAGGTATGGGTTTGAAATATTTTACCCTATATATTGTTCCCATAAGAGGAGCGCAGTCGCTTCTACCCTGTATAAAATTCTGATGTGTTTAGTTACACTCTTTTGTAATTTAGCGAGGTTGGCAGAAAGTTAGCTTAGTGATATAGTAAAAGTAGAGCCCAGAGTGTCTTAACACTACGTTCCCGTTTTCCACTTTTCATCCAGTTTTTTAGACATTGAGTATAGAGCCGTGAAACTCAATTCCGCATTTTGTCTTGCCTGAACAGGGAAAATGAATTTAAATACAACTCCGAGCTCATAAATGTCGCGTTTACAGTTAAATGCTTTGCTACGACGGCCTTATGATTTTAACACACAACGAACTATAAATAAAATATATAACATAAATCGTATAAATGAAGTCACAAGTAGCATTGTAGCTTTACTTGTAGCGTCGCGTCGTTGCATTTAAAGTAGCACAGTGTAGAGGTGAACATGTTTTCAGAAAACATAAATCAATGTCAACCACCTCATGAATGTCGCTACATCTCAGAATTTGTCGCAACTCGAGAAGAAATTGTGAAAAATATACTGAAGTATCAATGTATTACGTAAATCAAATGATTTATATGCCTTATTTTTGCTTCACGCTGTATTCTGCGTATAGCAGTGTAGTCTCAGGGGACCTAGTGTTAAGACACTCCGTACTCAACTTTGCGTCCAATTTTTGAGACATCGCGTGAAAAATGGTGAAACTCAACGCTACCATCGTTCAATGTCTTTTTTACCAAAGAGAAAAAAAAAATTCGTCACCCCAAGTGAGGATCGAACTGCTGCTTTGAAGGTAAGAATCTGATTTTGAATCGTATCGTTTTATATATATAGTTAGGAGTGTTATTTAATGTTAGGAATATTATGTTTGTTACGTATAGATTCCTATACGACATCTACTCATCACGCCACTATGACGCGATAGCGTCATCAATTATTATTATTAGTCTACCCTGCAACTTATTTGTGAACGATGATATAAAAGGTTGCACGGGCGTTGTACATTCAGTCTTGGCTCTGGTGTGGTTCAGAGTACTACTTGTACTCTGCCACTGACTAACCTCGACTATTCGGATAATTGATTATTTAGTTAATCAATTATTATCGTAATTATGAATGTGGTTAACACCTATTTGTAATTGCACTGGGCTGGAGCAGTGAAGGCGAGTGTTGATATATCGGAAAGGGTACCCTGAAGCCTACACCTGTGGTCGCAAGTCCCAGGCACTGCTCCATCCATGCTTTTCATCATTTAAAGGCCGTAAATAATATTAGTTGCAACTACCGTCCACATCTGATATTTGTTCGATACGACTACCCTCTTGTTATTTATCACTTCCGACATATGTGAGGAATATGTCAGGATGTACGAGCGGTAACGATAGTGATAAGTGTTTTTATTTATTAAATTTCTAACCTGATTCCTAATTTCAGAAGTGGGATCGGAACAAACTCCGATCTTAATTACTTTCATCTTTAGCTTAGGTCCAACCTGTCACATTAATATCAGTACATGACAACTCTCGAGACAATGGGCTCTTCAACGCATTAATCTGGTGAGTTTACAACCATATTCATTTTAACAACTTTGTTACACCTATCATTCAATGACTACTTTTGTATTATTTATTATCCGCACAATTATAACTCTCATAATTGGTTTGCTTTTGATATAATTCAGTTATTTATGCCTTCAGTTACTATTTGAAACTACCTTGCTAAAAGTATTTGTTAAAATTACTTTGCTAATAGTGTTTGTACATGTGTCATGTGTTCACATGTGAGTACAACCAAAGGCCAGGACATGGTCCGGTGTTCTGCTCGTTTAACGCCCACCACGCATCTTTGTCTCTGACATCAAGAAGTAGTAACTTGTATGGGTACGCGTTATTACTATCCCACTCCTGTTACCTACATTAACTGGGATAAAGATGTCAATTAAACCTCTATTTTGCTTATTCTCATTACTTTGTTGAACTACCTTTTATTTCATTTTTTAACTTTGACTTTGTGTATCTATTGATAGTGGTGCTCATAATATATCGCTGATTTCTTTACGAATATCACTCACATAGAAGGGGTGAATGGTCAGGTTAGACTGAGCGTTAGATATCTACACCTACTATTTTGTCATATTTGTGCCATATTAAGAAGGAAAAAGAATCGAAAAAAAAGAGAAATTCGATTGTAATTCCTTTGCCTTGTTTTTGTTTTGGTGTTTGTTTTCAGAAGCAGTACCGGCGTTAGTCGCCTATGACGTTAGTCGTCAATTGAGTCGCTGCATGTCTCTGTGTGCCATTGCGTCTCTGCGAGCCTCACGCGATGCATCTTTGCTCGCATTGGTGCGACGTGCTCGAGCTGCCGCCGTAGCTCCACTGCTGCGAGGCGATTGCGCCTCGTGACGAAATCATAATTACAACAATTTGACGATACCACTGGAGTCGCAGATGCACCTAGTAACGCTGCTTTGAGTGTTACGAGTGAAGACAACAATCAAAGTTCCTTACTGAGGAACTCTCCAGCACAGAGGTTTCCAGCGCTGCTGATGACGGTGCATGGTCAGACCCACAGCAACAAAGGGGAGCTCAGTTTACAATACTGGTGTAAGATGGCAGTTTGTTTATTGAGTTCAATTGGACGTTTGGTCCCATTGGACACTTTTTATGTAAGTAAATGTTGGACGCTTCAATTGGACGTGTGGTCCCTTTGAACACATTTTGTGTAAATGAATATAGACGCTTGGTCTGATAAACACATATAGACGCTTGGACTGATAAACACATATAGACGTTTGGTCTGATAACCACATATAGACGCTTGGTCTGATAAACACATATAGACGCTTGGTCTGATAAACACATATAGACGCTTGGTCTGATAAACACATATAGACGTTTGGTCTGATAAACGCATATAGACGTTTGGTCTGATAAACACATATAGACGCTTGGTCTGATGAACACATATAGACGCTTGGTCTGATGAACACATATAGACGCTTGGTCTGATGAACACATATAGACGCTTGGTCTGATGAACACATATAGACGCTTGGT
>JAATLQ010022360.1:0-13506 GCA_013421005.1 Heliconius erato x Heliconius himera
TGTAGTAATCTCTAGTTTATTGCATGATATATGAAACATTCTAACTAAAAAAGGAAAAAATAAAACCATATACCTTGAATTGGATCCCTGCGATCCTTACGCGTTTATTTAAAAATGCATAAAATTTTACTCAAAATCAAATACTCCTCGTAACTCAACAACTGGCTCTCATATATCAGCGGTGACAAGTGCCACGTGTGCAGATTAGTGCTGCCACTACTCAAAAAAAATCTACCAAAATTTCTTTTTAAAATAACTCGGTTAACACGTATTTTCAAAGGTGCCCCTGTTCTAAGCTACCCCCCTCTCCCCTACTACTAGCGTGCGACGTTATTATTGGATGGCATTATTATGAAATTAATTTTATTTTATTTTACAATTTTAATTCAAATTGTTTAAAATTGAATTTAAAAGGCAATTCGCATCTGAATGTATATTCCGTAGGCGTCGGGTCGTCTCCAACACTAAAGAATGATTTTGTTATTTGAGGCCTTTGCTCAGCGGGGCAGCGTTAACATTGTAGGTTCAATCCCTACTTGAGGAGAGAATTGTTTATGTTTCCCCTCGAGCAAGATAGCCTTCAGTTAAGTTGTTGAGTACAACTAATGTCTTATTAATATCTTCTTCTCAACATCAAATGCCTTCTTTCTTTAAAACGAGTGTCTTAACATACCATTCTTTCTGATTATTCTGCCATCTGTGTAAAAGCGTAAGCTACAATACAAAAGTCACGCCGAAAATATATTCTAACTTAAAAAAAATATTATTAACCTTTGTCTATTATTATTCTGTTTTACATCTCACAGTGTTCATCTATTCAATGCCGGGCTACAGTTGCAGTATAAAAGAGAGAATGATGTATTCCAGCTGTAAAGGCCAATTTCTAGAGATCATTGAGAAAATGGGTCTGGATATTGCAAAAAGGGTAAGGTCCTTCATATATTTACTAATATTATTAAAATGGAGTTTGTTTGGTTGATCGTACAAATCTAAGGAACTATTGATATGAATTGAATAAATATTTTTGTGTTGGATAGTTTCCATTGATTTAATTGATTCCACTAGCTGCGGTCAGAGCTACGTTTTGTGCTTAGATTGTGGCATGGCTCATGTGTCATACACAGCTCTTAGTTATCTATATATATAAAAGGCTTTGTGCTGATTGACTGAGGTAAGACGCACGTAGAGCCGTAACCGCTGATGGTAGAAACGTGAAATTTGGCCAGATATTTATTTTTATATTCTGGACATCCACTAAGAAGGGAATTTGAAAAATTTTAACCCTAAAGGGATCAAATAGGGGTTGAAAATTTGTATGGAAAAATTTTTTTATCTGTACCGATTTTTATAAAATTTGAAATTCAGACTCTTAAAAATATTTCATTGAACACATGTTTCATGGTTTTTAAGAATTCACCCCCTAAGGCTTCAAATAAGGGGTTGAAAGTTTATATGGAAAAATCTTTAAATTGCCACCGATTTTTATAAAAAATTAAATTCAGACTGTTAAAAATATTTTATTGAACACGTGTTTCGTGGTTTTTTTAGAATTCACTCCTAATAAGCGGGCGAAGCCGCGCGCGCCCTCTAGTTTTATAATAAGTTCTTTGAATATCGCGATAATTATACATTTTAAATAAAACTCTCCACTGAGATTAATGTTTATTATACATTTTTGGAAACACAAGGTTTTGAACACTACAGGTAAAAAGGCAAGGTAAACTAAGCGAAATAAAACGCTCTGGTGCTGAGGCAGAGCGTGGCGTTCAGTTCCGCCAATCAGCACGCCTTCAGAATTCGTTGTGTGCCTGTTGTGTGCGGGATACAGCGCGAAACTGGGTAACACTTTAAAATGTTAAAAATAATTAAACATTCAAATTGTTTAAAATTTTCAGCTTGAAATAGATGATGGTAAGGAATTGACTGAAGAATATTTATATGATGAAATACATCCAAAAAGAAATTTGCATCGGCCAGCGTTCGCGAAGCCAAAGGGCCCTCCCAACAGAGGCGCAAAAAGAATTACTAAGGCACAGTCAGCTCAATAATTATAATTATAAATTAATTATAATGCTTAAAATCATGCCAATTTATTACGTATGTCTTCTACATTTTTTATAATATTTTCTCGTTTAGCTGTTCAATTATAGCTATAGGAGACATTAATAGACTTTTTAGAATAAGCTTTTTTTTGCTTGTGAATTTGCTTAATTAAAAAAATATTTTATATCAAAAAGTCACCTATGAAATGGATTTTATATTTTTTTATTGAAATTAAGAAAAAATGTATGTCACTAGTTAAAATATCACTTTAATTATATTAAAACGAAATCGCTGTACTAAAGTTGACCAATTGTTATTATTCAAAAGCAATAATGTAATCAAAAACAGTATTAAACGAATTAAAATTAGATAAGCTTATTATAAGTTGGTCTGTGCAATAATAATCGAATAGTATATCGATTACCACATATTTAAAATGAAAAAGAAATATAAAGAATAGGAGTCCTAAAATACATGTATCTATTAAAAAATATATATTTAGCTAAACCCTAAATATGTTTTAATCGTCAGCAAGCTCTTTTTTTTTCAAGTACAATTTTATAAAGAGTTTTTTAGAATTTATAGAAATTAAAATCATAAGAATATAAGATCAAAATATATAAGAATCAAAAGAACATAAAATTTGAGAATAGAATGAGATAATTGCAATAAATTTAGTTTTAGTGTTTAATTAATATTTCTTTATTACATGATTTATTTATCATTAAATTACAATTGCTGTAATCATCTTAAACATCTTAATATATATTGTAATCGTGGTTTAGTATTAATTATCCTATTTTCTTAATAAATCAACATTTTCAAACTTATTACTTACTACATTTTTAAATATTTAAAAATAATTTATTAGGATTTTCCATAGTGGCTTTGTGCATGAATCTATTTTTCAATTTAATTGTGGTATTTTAATAACATTATATGATAATATTAGTATATATTTTTAATATTTAAATAAATATTTTTACAAATGTATCTCAGTATAATTGCATGGATTTTTATAAGTGGATGGTGTTTTCTAAAACTATTTACTTTTTAATATTACGTGTTGTTTTACTCTGTGGTTATCTCCTAACAGTTTTTGCCAAAAACTTTATGCATGATCAATTTACTTACATATTATAACAATCCTGCAATAATTTGTTATATTAATAACTTTATAATAGTAAACTGGTTCTTGCCATTTGAAACTATAACTATATATATAAAAATAGCTAGTCGATTGAAACATAATGCTTTGAATTTGTTAAATTTATCAAATGTATGTTGTATTTTTTCATAAAAAGCCCTGGTTATTTTTGCACTTTTAGTGATTTAATAGATGATGATGATGATAAAAAATATGTAAAAATTTTAATATTGCACAAAGCATTGTTGTATTGTAGTGTACATTATATTTTTATATTCAGTCATGATTTGTTCTATAATAAATAAATGCTTTTGATAATTTAGTTGTTATATATTTACGTATTACCAACTAGAACTTTACCAGAACATGGGTGGATTCGATTCCCATTCGAGAAAATTAAATATTTAATATTATAAAAATATTTCATATAAAGAATGTGAGATATAGAGCTCTGGCGTCGAGGTAAAACGCGGCGCTGACTTCCGCCACCCAACCTTCCAGAATTCCTTCCAGAATTTGTCGGAAAGTGGGGAGTAGAGTGTCTTAACACTGAACGACAATAGAAAAATATTTATGACCAAACATTAAAAAAAATTGTGGACAGCAAAAATTGTGAATTGTGTTCTTAAATCACGGAACGATTGATTAATAATTCAAACGACAAAACCGAAGACAAAAAATTATAAGGATGCAATATTAGGCGTAGACTTGATATTATTTTTTATGTTGGACATTTTTCATTGGTTTCTAATAATCATCTCTACTTTTATAATCACTCGCACAAATGCTCAGCTTAAACCAGCTGTTTACTTTATTTTGCACACTTTCAATTGCAAATATATTTTTGCAATTAAAAGTGTGCAAAACAAATTTATAAGGAAATTATTTTACAAATTTAAATTAAACGACGCTAACATCGTCGTCGTGCGTCGTGCCCACACCATGATAACCTGATGCCCACCAATTTAATAATTTAAAAAGAAAAATTAATAATTAAATTCAAAGCTGAAGTCCAGGAACTCTCTCCTGGAAAATATCTTTAAATACGCTAATGCTGCTAAGTAATACTCACATAAAATGTTCAACTTTTAGTGCCCGATACATTCTACATTCCTGTTTAAAAAGTAAGGTGTTTTACACTCATTATAGTCTTAGTGGATTATGTAATTAATTAAAGCTTTAAAAAAAATCAAATCAGAAGCTGAATTGATTTATACAGCACAAAGGCGCTGAATGTATTTTTTAGCTGTACGTAGGCAGAGAAACCTAGTGTAATTTTCGAGACATTTCGTGGTCGTGCCCGCGCGTTACCATGCTAGAAAATGAAATTATTAAATATTTAATTTCTTCGAGTGAAAATAGAGAATCTACAACCTGTTGCGTTTCCAGTCGCAAGCTTGTGTCCCTGCAGCACGACTGGCCACAACTCACAGTTGTAATTATAGGAACTAATCCCCTATCATGGTTATAATATGAGGGGAGTTCCAACAGTTCGTGGAATGGAGAGGATGGAGTGGGAATAGGGGCGCTCGCTTAATGCCATACTTCTACGTCTCAGTCCTATTGCGTTGCCAGCAGGCCATAGAAGACCACGCGATTCTCATCAAAGTCATCGCGAAATACAAAGCTCACTAAATTCCAATGGCGGTTTTTAATAGCAATACTCCATTGCCCGCTGACTCGCGTCTCGCGCGTGTTAAACCTAGAGCCCTAACCATCGCGACGTTTAAAGCAAACAGTGTCGCCGGCCAACTTGACCTAATCCGTGATTTCACAACCGCGTATCAACTTGACATCCTGTGCGTGCAGTAGTCTATCTAAAACCTAGCATTCGCGTTTCGCGTAGAGGCACTCTAATCTATTACAAAAAGACACTCCACTGTGTCCCATTAGACCCATATACGGCACTAGAAAACATCGAAACGTCTTTTTGCCAGATTTTCCTCACCGGCCAGCCAGAAAGACGATTCTCCACTCACCGATCTCATTCCTGAACTCAGTGATTCTCTTCCGAACTCAGTAGATGTTGCTAAGGAAGCCACGTCCAAATTCACATTCATCATAATCAGACGTAAAAATTTAGCCACTAGAGCTCACGATGCCGCAAACAGTAGAAAATTAAATAATCTTAGGAGACGAGTCAAATTTGAATAGCCCTTGAGGCGAATCTTGGGATAGTCGATTCGAAGAGCTTCGAAGAAACATAACCACCGGAGAATACTACGCATCGATACTAAGCAAATTAAAGGAGCCCATCAAAGAAAACCGTCGAGGAAAGTTGGCTAAGTGTGTGTCGCTCTTGCAAGACGACGCACTAGTTCATAAGAGCAATGGCTGCAATGGCTGCTCTGCACACGCACGGCCTCGAATCACTAGTCCACCCACAGTCCCTCCGCTTACAGACCTGGCCCCTAGTGATTATCATTTGTTCCCTAATTTAAAGAAAGACTTAAGGGAAAGGAAATTTTCCGACGACAATGAGGTGAAGGAGACAACTTTGGCCCATTTTGAGGCGAAAGAAAAATTCAGCTTAAGGGTGATTATATTGAAAAGAAAAATACATTTATTGTTTCATTTAATTTAGAACAATCTCATTCCACGAACTTTTGGACCTCCCCTCGTACTATGTAAATATTTAAATAACAAATTTTAATAAAGAAACATTGTTAAATGTGTTCTTTTGGACAAGGGGTTAAAATAAGCGACATTATAATTTTTTTTTTTTTTTTTACTTTTAGTAATAATAAATATTTAGAATTTTAACAAGCATTAAATGATATTTAAATAAATTACCTAATAAGTTGTAAGCACAAATATTATTTATTGTATATAAAAACTTTATTAAAACATAACTGTCTCTAATTTTACAAATCAAGTTTTATGATATACCTACTTATTTTAAAATAAAATAAATATTTTGAGCCCACTCAACGTGCAAAAATTGAATGTGGATGTAAAGTGGAGAACCAAGGTACTGGTCTCAGCCTATCCTGATAATAAGAGAAAACTGTATAACTGAATTCATATCCATTTCTCCAGTCTACTGTCTTTTTATTATCAAACGTTGTGGTAACGATAGGCATATCCATGTCGATTTATGACTTCACACTTTCTGGTACTCAGAAAGCTTATCACGGCTTATTGGGGTGTTTGGACGTTTCCTTCTATGATTATACAGGATTAGTGATGCGAGTGTACTATATTTATTTTTATATCATGACCCGTGTAAAAAAGACTACAAAAAAAAACAATTTTTAAACTAATTTTTAATAATATAATGCATTTTAATGTTCTTACAATAACATTCGATAGCAACTTTTTACATAGTTACGCGCTATGATATATTTTCAATATTTTGTACGCCTTTTTCTTGGACAATTTCATCATGGTGTCGTGTTATCTCGTCATGTTTTTCATATGCACTTTTATCTATTGCTTGATTCATTTGATCTTGTCTGAAATCAAAGATTTAGGTCATTCTAAGATTTAAGGAAAAATAAATCATTTATTTAAGTTTATGTAAATTTTAAAATATAATGCACAAAACAATAAAAATGTAGGGCCGTCGAACCGCAACGTCTGACTTTAAGCACGACGGTTATGGGTTCGATTCGCACACAAGTGATGAGTTATTTTTGTTTCTTTCCTCCTTTATAAAGAAATAAACGGGCGGAAAATGGATGTCAAAACTGGGTCCCCACTATTTCCGCTGTTATGTGCGGGCTACAGCATGAAGCTAAAAAAAGGAATAAAAATCTTTTGTAAATTATCGAAAGATAATTCTATATGATACATAAAGTTATGAAAATATAAAATATTAAATTTAAATACAAGTTGTGTTGTAATATTTTTTTTTCTAGGCAGAGGGAACGTGGGAACCTAGTGTTGAGACACGTCCATTCCCCACTTTCCTCACAATCCTGAAGGCACTTCATGTTGCGTGGAGGAACTCACCGCCATTTTAGTACATTTTTTTATAAAATACAAGATTATCATTTTTTCAATTGTTTGTCAAAAAATAGTATAATATTAGTAGTATATAATATACCTGACTTCTCTTATTTTATATAAAGACTTTCTTATATCCGCCATACTTAGTCCAGTTAATTTAAGTATACTAAAGATAAGAATTCCACCAAATAAACTTAAAACACCGCCTGTAAAAGAAAATTAAAATATAAAATTATTTATAAAATACATGATTTTATTATAGACTAGCGGCCCCCGTGCGGCTACGCCCACTTGAAATATATGATTTTTTTATTTATAAACAGTAATTTAAGTTTTTTTTTTCAACTTTATACTATATCTAATATCCCACATATAGCAGAGTATGTAGAGAGAATATAGTGTTAAGACACTACTTTCCCCGCATTTCGAGGATTTTTAGAGGCATGCTTTGTTACCAAAACGAAGAAATTAAAATATTATAAGTTACAAATAATTTTCCCAAGTGGGAACTCAACCTGCAACCGTCGCGTTTAAAGTCACACGGCACTTGTGCCATTGCACCCTTATTAACTAAGTAAAAAAAAAGTTGTACTTAAAGAAAAATAATTAACTATATGGTATTTAGGTAGAAGGTAAGTATGTGTGTATGGCAAGTGCAGTTCTTCCCGCATAAGCTTCGATCCCGATCTTAAATCTTGAAATCTCAGTGTTTTTTATCATCATATAAATTCATCCAATTAAGTAACTTAACACTAGGTTCACTCTGGCTACTATGTTGTATGCGGAATACAGCATATTAGGCACTGGGAACCTAGTAAATACTTCATTTCTTATTTTCCGCTAAATTTCGCTGAATTCTGGATTGCGTGATGAGTAGCGACACTCAAAGTCGCGCTTTACCTCGACACTAGAGCGAAGAAATAAAATATAAATTTAAATAAATATTTTATTTCCTCGAGTGAGGATCGAACCCACAACCAGTCGCGTTTACATATAAGAAAAAATAAGAGAAACAATAGAAAATTTCTTTAAATTTAATACATACCCAAGCCCGCTCCAACCAACATTGCAGCTGGACCTAAATTGGCTTTGTATATAGCTCCGGTAATTATACCACCAGTTACATAGTCTGCTATGGAACTTTCATCTCTATACACAGATAATGTGGTTGAAATTAAACTGAAAATAAAATTATTTAATAATAATATCTTTAAGGATAAGAAGTAGGAACCTAGTTTCAACACAGTCATTTTAAACACTGTAATAAAATATTATAACAAATTTAGTGTGTGGATGTGATAGAAAATAAAGTAAATATTTAATAATATAAAATTATCGGAAAAAAATGCTGTTTGCTTTAAAAACAGCATTATTACAGTATATGCTGCTAAATAATTAAAATAATAACATACCTAAATGTACCAGTAAAGATGCCAAGTCTCCAGCCCCAATGATAGGCTCCTCTAGCAAATGAAACTGTTATGTAATCTTGCATTTTTTTCTACAAATACATTTTAATGAAGCCTAATTAATTTGGCAAGAAAGATTAGATAAGGTCATTTCAATGCAATGGGACAGAATTAAACTGCAAAATGAGCTGTGTATTCAATCTTGAGTCCAAATTAAATATTTTTACTTTCTTTACTCAGATAAGGTGTGAAATTAGATCTACCACCCAATACCCAGTGTCTAAAATTTGAGGAGAATGGAGTGTCAAACACTAGGTTTTATGTATCTACACTGCATTGTGTGTAGAGTAAATAATAATAGTTATTAGCAGGTTTACACTATTTAGGTGTCAAAATCCACATATTACCATGTTTTTTTATGAAAGTGTTTAATGATCAAATTAGTTTTAAGGCAAAAAATACTTTATACCTTTGCTTCAAATGTTGATTTGAATATTGTTGCTTGATTATTTTCCATAAATGTTAAATAAGCATCTCTTGATTTAGCAAATCCTCCTAGAAATGCACCCACAAATAAACCACACATAGTGGTTTGAGCCACATTATGCAATTCAATAGATACTTCATCTAGTTCACTAAAAATTAATAAGAACCATTGTTTGATAAGAATACTAAAAAATTGATGAGGATGGCATTGGGTGGGATAGTATTTAACTGTAAAATATGATGTTGCTATGAGTATTTGACTGTAAAATATTTTGTTAGATTTGGAAAAAATTTGTTATTTTCACTTCCTTAACATACAATGTAGTGTTTTCTAATATTGTCAAAATGTGATTCACATTTTGTATGGAGTATTTCAATACTAGGTTCCTGGTACCCATCTATTCCATTATATTGGTGAAGTTAAGCTGAAGAAATAATACTTAAAATCTAATTAGATATAATTGAAGCTTATATTAATTTCTTGTATCATAAACTATTAATGTTGTCAAAAATGGTAAAAACGTAGCTAACAATTATACAAATGAAATTTAAGCAAAGCAAAATGAGACGGAAGGATTCAAAAATTATTTTGAATTTTGAGTCATAAAATGTTTAAATTTTGTATCATTATTATAATAGCAATGGCAGTAGAACAAAACCATAAGTCAAATTGTTAAAGTTGACGACTTCGGGAAATGTGAATTAGAGAAATTTATGAGACTAAACTGAACATATAAATATTTGTACTTACCTTTTAGTATACATAGCTTTGACCCTATCCCATCCTGTAGATTTTATATCTTCGGATCTGCTTGTATTATCAGTATCATTTACATTTCTCTGTCCAATTATAGGTATAATAAATGTAGGTGTTAGTCTAATAGCTGTCCCAAAAATTAATCTTCTATTCAAAATTCTAAACATTGTTGATATCAATAATTACATTTTATAACTAACCAAGCGTTATAAAAATTATACAATAATTTGAAATAGTTTTTTTTAATTTAAAAAGTTGTTTATTAACATAGGTTACAGTACGGAAATTCTATCAATATTCAGTAAAGAAAACACCGCGTATACTTTGGTATTAAATAACTACATAACCTCTAAATCACTTGTCAAATATTAATGTCAAAATGTAATGAAATGTCACTGTCACAATTTTTTTACTGCCAGAAGAAAAAAATCAGAGCAAATTCAGAAGAAAAAAATCAAAGTAAATTAATGTAATTTCAACTGAGCACATTGCAACACTAAAAGTGTTATCTATCTTTAGCAGCTGTTACAATATAAAAATTAAATTTGCAACCATTTATAAACTACTGAAAAACACGTAAAACTGTATACCTATGACGTAAAAAAAGGTCAATAAACTATGATTTTGAATATATATGTTATTGCAACTATTTAATTAGGAAATAGCTTTCGCCTGATATATCTTGGCACCATGACTCTATTTAAAATATCAGAATGCTATTCAAAAATTATTTTCTACGTCTAATCTGAAGATAAAGATACTGGTGAGATGAGATAATAGTATGCCGGTAGTAAGTGGCGAATTATTTTTACTTCCTAATATTTTCTTAAATGTAAGCATCTTAGATACATTTGTACACTACGTTTAAAAAAAAATAGATTCTCAGAATCCCAATAAAATTATGTGGTCATTGTATTTCTCTCCTTTTCCTTTCCACAAGGTTTCCATCGAGATAAACTTTTTTCCTACTTTCCGCCGAATTCTCGAGGCATTGCGTGTTGAGTGGCGAAAGTCAACGCCGCGCTTTGTCGCGTTACTAGAGCAAGAAAATGAAAATATTATTAGACGTGAAATATAAATATTTATATAATGGTGTTGCAATGTGCTCAGTTGAAATATAAATATTTCACGTCTAATAATGGGAATCAAATTCACCCTGTCGCGTTTATAGTCGCCTGATTAGGCCCCTGCCTCACAACTGACCTCATATGGTTATCAGTTAAGCCGCAGTTCGCATTATGCTAGTGTTTTAATCGAGTAGCTAATAATTCAGTGGCTAAACAACCCCAAACACCAAAAATGTAGGCGAGTCGATCCATTTAATTTTAATTTTTTAAGCGGATAGCTCCTCCCACTATGAAGAATCTTCAAATAATGCAACCATGGGATGAGGATAAGTGAATAAAAGTAGCAATATTTTCAACTATATTTTATTATAAAATGACAAAGAATAATTCTAGAGTTTAATAGTGTAGTCACTTAGACGTTAAAATAGTGTATATATTTATATATTTCACAAAACTGTAGTTGACAGACAGTGTAGCCGTCAAAAGTGGCCTGTAGCGTTTACACAAAAATAAACTTACGTAAAACAATCATCAAAATACATCATTTGAGTGCTTGTTAAAGCTTGTCTTAAATCATAATATATTTGATCTTCTATTTAGAGAAAATAATATTTGATAGATCCCTGTTATTTTTTTCTAACAATTGGTCTTTGGCATATTGATTTTAAATAGTATTTAGTCTAACACTTGAGGTGTTTGTTTATAATAATTACGATGAAACAAGTGGATGTGCCTAAGACAAAACAAGGAATAGGTACAATATTTTCGTTATCTGGAACGATTTATATATCTATTAAACTATTTTATTTTACACACAACCCTTTAATTTGCACACCATTAACGTTTTAATAATTCAACAAAAGTTTGCTAAAGTACGATAACAAAGTCGGGTAGGTATATAATAGTCACTACGAAGAAACTCCTCTGTAGGCAGGTAAACTAGAGCGACTACTGAAATTAGAATAGGATATTTATCTAATAAATCTTAAATTAATGATTATGTTAATCTGTAATAGTTCTATAACTTTATTTTAATTATTTATAAAGTTGTGTATTTACATTAATTAACACGATAACTGCCACTTCATAGGTCCTAAGGAATTCACTAAATATTTTCTTTTATCTACTTTAATAGTTTGCGGATATTTTCCTATTAATTGGCAGTTATACACTTACTAGATCAACGTTTCAATAAGGTCTCAGTACTTTCACAGGAATAAGGGACTTGGCACGGACGAACAACCGCCCCGGCACGCGCTGGGCGCCGGGCTCAGTATATATATTCACATTTTACCCTGTGCGTAGTATTTTTGAATATTTTACAAAACATACCATTGGCAATATTTGAGTCCCTTACCCCTTTCACTCAACAACCTGTATTTCATCTAACACTCACTCCTCCACAGATGAAGGCGAGTCGAAGGGTACAGAATATGCATACACAGTATAGTATTGAAACGTTAGCTTTCAGTTTTGTAATTACAAGAATATTAAGATCTAAGTAGATAAGAATATGTCTAAAGTATAGAGGGTGTACAAATGTACACAATTTCATTATATTGATCCCATTTAAAATTTATGAGTTCTATTTACAAATAGTTTTAATATTTTGATGAAATAATTAAATAAATACACAGATAAAAAAATAAACATTGTTTTAATTGAGTGTCATATAAATTAAAATCAAGGAAAGGAAGAGTGGAAAAATAAAAGAACAAAAAGAATCAATGATAATAATAGTTTAATTAATGAAATTAAAAATAAGAATGAAATTAACCACACAAAAGGCTTAACACTAAAATAAGAGGATACACAGACGACACGTTAAATTACATTGAAAAATAATATACGATAAAGAAATTAAAACTGGGTTGTATGTGAATAGGACCATACATCCTTAGCGTTCCTATTGATATGTTGACCGTTACCACAGCAAAGACACTGGGCGAGTTAATGTGGTAAAAAGATGATAAATATAAAATTTTAGGGATAAAGTGATTGATATAAACAGATATGTGTAAGTCACAAAGGCAAAGTCAAGAGGGGATCCATTCGAGACGTCACTATTATAAATATATTTCAATATTCATTCAATTCAAAATTGTTTTCGTAGCGCTAAGTTACACAACGTGCAGTCATATCGTACTATCGAAGTGGATCCCGCCCTTGGAAAGTAAATGTTTAGTAGCAATTACAAACTGATTGAAAAACAACATTCACATCTCTTTCACCGCGTAACTTTAACTAACAAAGTGAAACAATGTTCGCTTACAATGAATAAAATTACATAATATATTGCGCTTAATAAAACTCTCAAATATAGTTTAACTGTAACATTTTCATCAACTTTTTAATAAACGTTAAGATTAATTCATTTACGCTTTACCTAAAATAATGTGTATTGACGTTAGATTTGGCATCTCATTCTAAACACTGATTTATTATTTTTAATTACATACGACATTATACTAAATATTTAAAATACTTCTCTAAACACATAAATTCCTATAATTATCTAATTAGTCATTACCGATATTATTGAGAAAGTTTTAGGCCACAAAACGCTACACACACTGTTATTTCATCTACAAATTGAGCACAAGCGAAATGCTAACTTCAATATTCTATGAGCCCGTAGGCGTATAT
>JAATLQ010022360.1:13516-37213 GCA_013421005.1 Heliconius erato x Heliconius himera
TTAGATTTGGCATCTCATTCTAAACACTGATTTATTATTTTTAATTACATACGACATTATACTAAATATTTAAAATACTTCTCTAAACACATAAATTCCTATAATTATCTAATTAGTCATTACCGATATTATTGAGAAAGTTTTAGGCCACAAAACGCTACACACACTGTTATTTCATCTACAAATTGAGCACAAGCGAAATGCTAACTTCAATATTCTATGAGCCCGTAGGCGTATATCGGACAATGGGAACGACAAGTCAACATTCAACAGACTATTGTAAATTTCAACTAATACTTACAGCCGGGTACGCCTACGGGGACCTGGGAAACAAACGTAATGGCGAATGCCGCGTGTGTAGCGTTCTCCGCAGAGTAAAGTAGATATGTAATCTCTTATTTGTGATTTTGTTACAATATACGTAATATAATTCAATGCGATCTACCGATACCGTTTCACAGACCACCACCACAGTCATACCATTTCAAAACAGGCACAGGTTGCTGTACCATAGAAAAACATTTCAAAAACGTGCAAAATATCACCACACCCTGGTCGCCTAACATTAAACCGAACTACTTACACGTTCTTATATATAGGTACTGATTAATTCAATTTCTTTGATTCAATTTCTCTATTCAACCTTACATCGAAATGACAATCTAATTTTTTTAGTTTAATCATCATACTAAGCTCTATTTTTATATATAACGGTACGTGATGTATATGATACAATTTATAATAAATGTAAATATTTTATACGACAGCTTCATGGCGAACAGAAATCGTAAGGTTTTTGTGACGAAAGGATATGTCGAGGACGAAGCGCTTTGAGCCTTACCGATGACGCGCTATCGACCTTCACCGTTCCTCGTTCGTTTTATAAAGCTGACCACCAATCCGTTGGAACCCCACTTTTAATTCCAGGGTAAGATATGTATGAATTCCACTTTTTAATGTTAGGCAGTTAAATTTAATTAATATATCGCGAAAAGCAATGTTTCACTATATCCTTATAATTCAGGTATCTGTTTCACGCATTCTTTGCCTAATCATAGACTGGACGTGTAACTGAACACTTAATATGGTCCTAAAAATTAGAACATTTAGTTTATGGGCACCATTACTTTGACCGAAATATTTTACAATAAATAAATAATATCTCTATAAAGCGCTATGACAGTTTAGTTTTCGTGAGGAATTTTAAAGTTACGTTAATTTACTTATTCCAAAAAACTTAATCTCTTTTGCATTGGACTAGACGCAATTTTATTAATTTAAGAAGGCAAAGATGTGTGAAAACCAATCAGGTGCTTAGTAAGATCTCGGAACGTATATACAAAGCATCGAGAACGAGAAGGTCTAAAACTAAAATACTGCAAGTAACGCGAGAATTGCAAGTTATAGATGATAAAACTTCGAGAAAACATCCATTAAACGTGGAAACGTCAGTGTGGCAACACTGTGATAGTATTTATTGTATAGAATATGATACCACACCACACTGCGCTAGTAAGAGCTCCCCGAATAGAGAGAAATAAATAACTATCTACTTAATTGCTTAGTGAATTGTATGCACGAGCATTTATTGTTTTAGCTACCATTAATATAAATTAACATCAAAATAAATGCATCATGTCACTATTATGTCACCAACATAACATTATATAGATTATACAGAGGCGCGCGGTCACGAGTGATACGACACTGTGACATATCGATTATTTAATAGCTAGCTTCGTTAATTGTTGACAGCAACTATACAATAATCGATACTAGCTTTCACTGGTGTTAAAATCGTTTCAATCAAGCAAGACTAATCATTTAATTAACGTTAATAAACATGAGTGTAATCGATTTAGTATAATTCATTTAGTACGTCACTTGATTATATCACTCGTAATCGTTAGCCTCCAGCGTATACCAACTAGGTGTTTAGCGTTAGTAGTCGTGATTACACTAACTAATCGAGAACTAGTATTGTAACAATAAACTGAATATTTCTTCTAAATAACAGAAACAGTTGTGGAAGTATGTAGTGGAGATTCCGGTTGGAACCGGATAAAGAAGACAAATTTATATCTAAAATATACTTAACATCTATAACTAATATTGCACACACATACACATTTCTAGACGTTTCACTTTTAAATACGTACGTAGACAATGTGTATGCGTACAAAACTATAATTACTTAAAAATGCCATAATAAATTGTGCAGATTAAAATAGAGCATAAAATATATTTATAAAATATAATCTTAGATAATAATAACTGCAAATTATAAGTGATTAAGAAATATTTTTAACAATGTGCTAGTGTGGATATATAATAATGTAAATTGTAATACTATTCACCGTAAAAGTCCGGCTATCGAGTGCCGACGTCGAGACCGAGGCGATGTTTGACATCTGCCAATACTAGCGCAATCTAATTGCTATCAATCCGTTACCAACGGATCAACAGACCGACAGACAAACGAACGTACCGGAATAAAATATCTATAAAAATAATATATTGAACGATAAAAATACGGAATGAATATCACACAAATCAAATGTACAAATACAATTCGAGAACCCCAAAAAAATTAACTTAAATCGATTTTAGCTGCCGTTGGGAAAGATGGCCTTAAAATATGATAGTACGTATTCTAGTGAAATAGAGTAGCACTTAACTTCTAGACTGTTCCGAGTAAGCGTAATACAGATATATTATAATTTTTCAGTCGAGTTAGTTTCTCGATTTGTGAGAGAGGTACGATGTATACAGTCGTATCACTAAACAGTAAGGCTTGAGAGCTATAAGTCTGTCTGCATTCAATATTAACTAGACGAGGGCGATTATGATCGATCCTGTGATAACTCGATTGATCTCACTCAGCTAATTAGAACTTATGTTTATGAGAATCTATCAGTAAATCGATTATAATTGCCCATACCTAGTGGCCAATCTCATTAATAATGTTTACATCGACTGTTGTGTGATATTCCTTGGACGCGCTGGTCATTTAGTTTAAATACTTGATTTTGAGAAAGATACTCTCAGGTGGTTGGACTCAGAGAGCTGGTAATTATGCATCTTGATAAGTGCCGCTACTGCATCATCGATCGACGGCAGCTGTACCAACGCCATCTTACGATCCTTCCTGTAATATTAAACAAACATCCATAGTAACATTTTTTACAAACATAATATAAGAAATAAAAGAAGTAAAATCTGTGAATATCTCCAATTCGGGCACATGCTTCATCAACATAAATAGATATAAAATAGTAACAATTTTTTATGCCTATCTACCTCTGTGTGTTAAATGATTGTTTATATTTTTATAAAACGTATAAGAAAGTATAATTAAAGTATATGAATGTTGTTTATGTTTGTAGCCAGAAAAAGAAAAACTACTTTTTATCCCAGATAAGTAATATGTATATAGTAATAGGACAAAATATAATAATTTTATGGTACCTTCTTGAATACAATTTTATACAAAATAGATTCGCATTTTAATTACTTTGACACAACACATAAATAAAAGAAGGCTCAACATTTAGCCTACCTTTTATCCCGGAAGAAGCAAGGGCTCCTGCATATATGGGATAAAAGTTTGTATGAACATTTTCTTTGCACTATTTTCATATTTAATCATATATTGTCGACATACGAAATAATAAATAAGACATATTTGTCTTATCCCGGGATGAAAATATCCCGTAGGAAATATTTAATATATATAAAAGTTGTGAGTGAGTAGTATTGTGTAATATGCGTATTGCATACTAATTATGTAGTATAATTTAAACTATAGGATAGTCTTTATCCCAGGATACTAGAGATGTTCCGCGGGATAATAAATCGAAATATCAGAAATGTAGCTCGTTGCTGTACACATTACAGTAGCTTTAGGTACGAATAAAGAAAAAAATATTCAGGAGTTCAATTTTAAATTCACTATAAATTACCTTAAACCATGAAATTTTATAATATTAATAAGTAAAATTTAACACGTATAGAAAAATAGACAGAAAAATTGTCACTTGTAGCAACTGAACGATCGATATTTATGAACAGAGCAAGGCCACGTCGCGATTTTACTGTGTTACAAAATTCTCGCCGTCATATTTATCAAATAATCGCTAAATTCAATTTTGGTATAATGATATTTTAGTACTTAATTAAAATGATGCTAAGGATAATAACGTACAGTTTAATATTAATCCCGAGCGCGAAAAGGAAAAACAAATAAAAGGCGAACCGGTTTGAAATATGAAACCTATTATTTAACTTAATTATACAATCTGAACTTACGGAAAGAATTTGAAGGCCTTGATCGTGAATCCCCGTTTGGTGAAGGCTTCCTTGATGTCATCTTCAGAAACGGTGGCTCTATAAGAAAAAAATATACGATGCTTAGTTAGAAATTTTACTATTACGTTACTTTTACATCTTTAAAGCTAAAATAATAAAAATTTTATATCTTATTTTTTTGCTATAAAAAACAGAATAACCTATATTGTTAGAATCGATATATTAACGATCTCACGTCACTATTGTAGGATCTTTAGGAGGCGCATTATTACAAATCTCTACGACCGACTTGAGCCAGACAAGTGGCGGATGATTATGCCGATAATAAATCATTATATTTAAATGTTAAATTAAATACATTATTCAAAGTTTTTTATTATCCCGTGTAGTAGGGTGGGCACAAGGAGCCTAGTGTTAAGACACTCTGCTCTCCACTTTCCGCGGATTTTTGAAGGCATTGGTGTTGAGTGGCAGAACTCAACGCCGCGCTTTGCCTCGACACGTGGAATACAATGTGCACAAGGCAGAGGGACCCCGAGTGTTAAGACACTCAATTCTTCATTAGGGCATTTCCGTTCCTCACTTTGCGTTGAAATCTTGCGGCATTCTGTGTCGAATGGCGGAACTCAACGACGCGTTTTGCCTCGTTACCAAAGCGAGGAAATTAAAATATTAAATATTTCATTCCCGCGGGTAAGAATCGAACCGCGTTTACAATCGTACGCTTGTGCCCCTACGTCACTACTGACAGTCTGTGTTTAATAACTTTTTTTTTGAATGTTTAAATTGAGTTTTATACATCTGAACTATACCTACTCGAATACAAATCAATTTTAATATTACTACAAAAAAACTATTTTAATTTACTTCTGGTTGATTTAATTTAATAATTATTAATATGGAAAAACTAGATGGGTATGTGTAATACGAGAGATTACCATCATAATATGATAATTTCACACGATTACAATTAATAGTCTTTATTGAAATCCGGTATGAACTCCATCCTCCGCCATGTAGTAAGTATATTAAATATTAATTATTACGTCAATGTTATTCCATTACTAATTTAATTGTAAACTATTGAAATACCTCATTAGTTAGTAATTAATGTTGCTAATCAATCTATTATATTAAGGATTATTCAATTAATAACTTAATATCGATTATTGTATCTCATTAGTAAATCGATTAAGTGAATCATTTGCAATCGCCCTTTAAATGTAATTCGAGTATTAAATTGAGGTTATATAAATGACAGTATTTTACGTCATATTCAGAAATGATTATCTTTTAATGATCTGAGTTGAGTCCGTATTATAAATTCCCTTTATAAATGTGTAAGTTAACTTAAATTCTGTATAAATTACATCTTAAATTGTATACATATTTATTAATATTACATATACCTATCTATAATTTCAAATACATCTATATGTTCTCCTGTTATAACATATATTCCAAACACATTAACCTTCGATTGCTTCGCCGTAGTCTAACAAAAAGCTAAATACACGACTAATAGAGATATAACTTACGGAATGTTGGACAGATGTAATGTAGCGCTCGGCGGGTATATGTTCTGATAGTTTTTGCTGCCCGGCTTCTTGAATCTATGGAGAGGGCTCTGAGAATAGTCCCTGAAAGAAAATAATAATTTATAGAACACGTTCAATAATTCCGGCTATTGTGCACAAAAGGATTTATATTTCATTGTAAAATATTGTTTCCAAAACATTATTTTTCCGTTTCGCCTGTGACCGCTCGGTTACTAAATGTGAAGCAATTTTTTTCTTATGTGGCATTCAATCATTTTTATTACAAGAAATAAACTTAGTGTATATAGTTTGTGTTTTAGAAGTATTTGTGTTTATAGCTTCCAATAGCAATTGGGAGGTAAGATGTGATGACAGTTTTTTGGTCGTTTAACACCACTTTGGGTAGTTTTTTATTTAAATTAAACTTTTACAGAAAAATATTACTTATGTTTCAGCTATCTTATGTAGTTTTACGTTGATTAATTAAAAAAACGTATCCGCGTATTAATAAGAAGTTATTCGCAAGTTATATATAAAATAAATGATATGTGTTTATTTTAATAAAAATCGCAAAATGGTTGCGATGGTTCGATTTAAGCGGTCAATCGTTTGACTTCATTTCAATTCACACGATTAAGTCTTTTATGCTGTGGCTTGTTCAGGTATCAGATAAAATGTTTTTCATACAACGATCTGCAATTAAATTATAAAGTATCGTATTTTTTTAACATATTTGCAAAAAATATCTATTTATTTTTTATATTTATTTTTCTACCAGGTACTACTACGAAAGCTGATCCTAGTACGAGCTATTAAAATCTTCATCCGATTACACAGTTTGTTTAAGATGCCATGGAATAAAACGATGTGTGTAGTACATTGAATGGTTAAAATATAAAAAAAAACCATCAGCATATTTAACAGTAGTGATGGCTTAAACGAAATAGTATTGTAATGCTGATAAGGGTGTATGTACATATATAAAGCCCTGTATTATAAACGTCAAGTTTACAATTTTAGACATAAATAATGGAGATAACAAAATTAATTGTGAATAAATAATAAATATATTAACATTAGCGGCTTAGTAGTTTTCGAAGTACAAACGAGATCAGGTCATGCATATTAAAACCAGACCGTTTATAAACACATTACTTAAAAAGACCGGAGTCCCTACAAACGAATAAAACTTTATGAAAGACAAGTTAGAGCTTTTATGTTTTTTTTTTAACAGTATATTTTTTAATAATGAAAGTACCTAATGGCGAAGTAATGTTAAATTAAAGAATATGACATATAGTAAAAGTTTAGCAATTTAATAAACAACAAGTAAACTTTTTTTAATATATTTTTTATATTTGAAATTCGTAAAATTGGTTACTATTTATTACTGTTCTTTGCACATTAGTTAATTGGAAAAATATCTTCATTTCCCCGCTCTGTAAAGACAAAATATGGCGTTGAGGTCCTATTCTAAGCAGAGTCACAAAATCTCGGAGGACAGAGGGTCTCGATACTAAGTACTCTCTGCCTACTGTGCTACGTGGAATAAAGAGACAGGGTTTTATTAATATATTTGTGTAATTTTTGTGCCATTCTGTCAAAAAAATATTAAAATGTACAATTGCATAAAATTTCTAATAATAAAATAAAACAAATATATATTTATATTATAGTAGCAAAACAATATATTGTGTTTCCGTATAACAATTCTTGTAATTTCGTAGTCTGTCGTGTATTCTATATTAACATGAAGCATAACCTAATGTGTATAAGTGTAAACATTGCTGAACGACTAAGGCGCTCTCAACGCTCGCTGTAGTGAAATATACGAGTATAACAATATTGTATTGTGTTAGTTGTTGTTATTCGTAATTAGATGGGATTTGAAATTTATGAATTTATTTAAATGATGTTAAATGAAAATAAATTTAAGAAAATATATCGGAAGAACGTAGTTGTAATTTTTTCACTAAAGTATTTCTGACATTTTTCTAATATCTTGTTTTCAAAAATGAAAAGTTTACTTTTTATGTCAACAATAACCATGTCACATTCATACTGTTTCAAGAACCATCAAATAACAATAATAATTACGATAGTTCTTAAAACGTTTATAAATTAAAAGCCTCACGCTGTATCCCGCACACAGCAGGGTAGGCAGAGGGAACTTAGAGTTAAGACACTCCGTTCCCCACTTTCTGCCGAATTCTGGAGGCATTGCGTGTTGAGCGGCAGAACTCAACGCCGCGCTTAACCTCGACACCAGAGCGAAGAAATGGAAATATAAATTTAAGTAAATATTTCACCTCCTCGAGTGGGGATTGAACCCACAACCAGTCGGTTTTACAGTCACACTTCGTGCCGCTGCGCCGCGACTGCCCTCATTTATATATCTTTTATTTGTGCTATACTCGTGTCCATCACATTTCCTAATTATCATATATATAACTAGATACATATTGACTAAGTTAACTGAGTAAATCCAAGTAATCCACTTACTGATATTATATTAATTCCACTTACCGAGTGAGTCCAGCGTCCGGCTGTCCCTCCTTCGGCAGCTGCACAGTCTGGTGCTTGCTGAGCATCACGCGCATCGCCTTCCCGAACACGCGCAGTTTGTCCATGTGGGTCATGGCTAGGTAGTATTAATAAGGATTATAATATAAAAAAAATTAAAGATTAAGTATATTATGTGTACAACTATTGAGGTTTAGAAATTTAAGAGTCATTTTCGTATTAAAAGGGTATCTAATTAATATTTTGTAGCCTAAAGGTGGGCAGAGGGAACCTAGTGCTAAGATTATCGTTTCGTTTCCCATTTTCCGCTGATTTCAGAGTGGGTTTAAGGTAAACATCAATAACATAATAACTTGCAAAAAAATATATTCTAAGCTTACAATTTCGGAAATATTCGGTAATAACAATAATTAATTAAAAAGTAATTTGGTGTTAAGTTATAATACATATTTTCCGTAAGCCAAGTAACGGGATGAGTACTGAGCAATTCATTATAAATACAGTACAATTAATATAAAACGACTTCATAGTGCTCGCAACATACGAGTAAGCCGTTAAATCTCATATGCTCAGGTATTGCACTGAATTATTTGTTTCCCGAACTGGTATATCAGTGATTACACACTCAACAATACACAATTTAACAAATCATGTTTAAAAAGTAATAAATGGATCCAAAACATACTTATTTAAACTGAAATAATATGTAGCTTATCCGCTTTTCTTTTTATATAATATGTGAAAAAATCCAGAAAAAGTAGAGAGTGATTTGTAAGTAAATAAGACTTTACTAAATGCACATAAAAATGAATAATTCAACTTATGTTATCATAAGTATAGTGCAAGCGCGTTGTTCAGATTTACTACTTCACGCAATATGAAATGTAAGCAGTAGGAAACTATGAAATCCACATTTCTAAACAAAGGAGATATTTTTTTTATAAATTACCGCCCTTATACGTTAGATAGTAAAGTTGAGAATAAAACAATACCTAGATGAGCCTGATGCGGCTCTGCCATTTGAATTAGTGCTGAATCCTTTTTGTTGTAAAGTATCTTCACTCGCTGCACGTCACCATACACGCCTACATTATAAAAATGCATTACAAAACTAAACAATACGTGCTTTTATTATATTTAACGTATTTTTATGTGGCAGTCTTAAATGTGCTTCTTTAGGGTATCATTTTTTTTACTTATTAACGAAAATGACTCTGCGACAATAAAAACAGGGAGTCGACTTGAAATTTCGCAAAGTATCATCGTAAAATTTTAGAAAGTTTTTTTTATACTGTGCTTAGAAGCAAAGTTGAGACTGCCAGGTTATGATCTAAGTTGGTACCTACGGCTAAGCAAGTTACATTTAAACACGCGTTGTTCTAACAATAGAGAGGGGTTTAGTAAAACAAACGAATACAAAATAATGTCGTGAAACGGGAGAAATGGAAAAGTAATATAAGAAGAAAACAACTCCAAGCGCTATATTGGTCACGTTAAGCTTCCGATTAATGCTTTAGCGGTAGACAGCCCTTGGTTGGTCGGCTGCATTAAGCATGGGTTTTGAACAACTTTAATTTGTAATGGGGTGGAGCTTCGTATATATGAACATATTACATTTTTGCCATTATCATATGGACATTTGGACAACTATATTCAGAATAAACTAGGTCTATATTTCAATCATTTTTAACTATTGCTCATTTAAAATTTTAATAATACAATACGAGAACATACACTAACCTAACTACATCTAAGACTGAAAAACAAATTGTCAAGTTAATAAAGCGTTTAGAATGATCTTAGAATGGATAGTGTTAACAAGCGAAGCTTCGACAAAAAAAAGTCATCGGATGCTGTTATCAGTAAAGAAAACGAGAATGTTAGTTGACAATTTGTCTTCCAAATTATAGGAACTTAAGTAGGTTTGCCAGATAACTTTAAATTAATAATTTATAAAAAAATAATATTCCAATAAGATTATGAGAAAATTAGTAAATTGGATAAACAAAGGTTATGGTTGATTGAAACAGTTACTATAGCTTAATCAATTAAAATAACATTTCAATTGTAGTATGTCGCGTAAATTCAATCTGGCAAGCCTAGACTCAGGAGTAATATTAATGTTTTAATATAAAATACGGATTTATGTGCACACGTACCGAAAAGGGTAAATAGAGCGTCAGGCGTGACCATCTAAAACAATAGGAAAGAGAAAAGAGATAGTATTATAAATAGTCGTAAAAGATATCTGATTTTATGTCTATAAATAAATTAGCAACTTATTTTTAAGGAGTTTAAGAATATATAAAATGTAATAGCCTGTAACGCCAAGTTAGTCTTGTTTAATTAGTCCTTTCTATTCGTATCCCGTTTTATTAAGTTCACAATGGACGTTACCGGCTATTGTGTTAGCATATGCATTTGCCAATAAACATTAAACTACCAAATTGAATCATAAAAATAATGTCTACAGTTTGTGCCTAACGTAACATATTGAACTTCAACTTTTAAACTCACTAAATATTGTTCTTACATTATAAGCATACATTTGTCTGTTTGTCTTTCTACTTTATATATCATGTGTTGCTACATCAGAAAATAATCGGTCGTTTATAAGTAATACTTACCTCTTCGTTAAGATTTGATACGAGCAGCACTGTAGCCAGAGGTAGAGGAGGCGCGGTGAGAGCGCGCAGGGCCGGCGACGCGGGAGTCAGTGTGAGGGCGCCGAAAGCGGGAAGGCCGACTCCGCCCACGCCCACGCCGTATGGCGATGCCAGACCCGAGCTGAGGCCTAGGAACGGTGGTGCTAGTACACCTCCACCTATACATATACATTTTATTTTATAAACGTAAAAATATACCAGAAAAATAAAGTACTAAAAAATGTAATATATGTAAGTTTTAGTCATGAATGGTTAGTTCATTAAGTAGCGAATTATGTATTAACTAAAAATGTTAAAACTATAATAAATCTTATGCATGTGCTAGATCCTTAAGTAAAAATGGAATTATTATTAAGCGTTCAAAACCTGGACCATATATTATTACCATAGTTATTCCATTAGTTCTAGTTAATAAATAACTATTATTATAATTAAAGTACAAGACTTGAGTAGATAAAGCACTTTATTAGGTATCTTTGCTTTGTTTCGAGTGATATTCCTCTACTACTGGTTGTAGTTACATAAATCCCTGTATAGTTTACTCTACGTCATAAGCATAAAATCAAGCATCGACCAAATAATTAATATTTTGGACAATATTTACATAATTTAGTGCTTATCATATACATAAATAGTTAAATCAAGGCATTTATAAATGAAATTCAATACTTACTAATAAAGTAATAGAATTAGATATAAAGAAATATATATATATACAAAAACTTTAGATATACTAATTATCATATTTTTTTATGTTAGTTTTACATTGTTGTTAAAAAGTTAGTAAAGTAAAACTGATCATATTCAGATAACAATAAAACATTCTAGATATAAGCAAAATATATTATTACTTTAAAGAATAATGGTAGGTAGGTAGAAGTTGGATTAGGGCATTTGCATATGTGCTAATGCAAATGTGCATAAAGGCCTCTTGGACGGTTAGGTCATTTTTCTTTCTGGAAATGTAAATTTTAAGCGGTTCCCGCCACAAAATCTGAATACGAACGTCGTAAATATCATTACTACAACAAATTGTAGTATACGGGTAAAAACTGCATTTTTAGAATGTTCCACGAAATTTGAACTAGTATAATATATATATAAATAAGTATTTGAAACAAATATGAAATATTCACGACAAAATAGAAGTTAGAAGAAGTCTACTCGTAAAAGTAATAGAAAAGCAAAAAGAAAAGAGGATTAACTGGGAAAACGTCGTTTCTTAATGTATATTATTTATAAAACGTATTCTTCAAAAGAAAAACAAAACCTAAAATACAAAAAGTATTATCGGTTTTTATGCAAGAAATGAAACGACAGGAAACCATACAACCATAAGTCCCCTTTTTTGCTGGGATCCTAATATACAAAGCGATAGTATACAACAATAAAAGCAACAAATAGGCTTTACAGAAATAATCCTCATATATTACAACCCTCTACGGTGCAATGGGGATTTATGATAAGTTATTAGTCACTGTGGAAACATTTAGAATTGATTATGAATAATAAACAAGACAAGGGAGGGATGTGGAATAGTGAATGTGCTTTTTTAATATCGCTGTTACGCAAAATATACTGAAACATTAATAAATTAATTCATAAATGTTAAAAAATATTATTTTATGTTAGAAAAATGTAAAGGAAAATAAAATTAAGAGAGTATTTAAACTACAAGATTCAAAATGAAGTCGTATAGACTACATGTGAGAACTACAGTAGGTATACAAGTGTGGAAGCTTCCAGGTGTGTGTTCAGTATAAGACTAACTCATCCTGGACGCGAGGGCCAAGGCGAGGCGAGCCCGCAGTGGCGTCAACTCACTGGTCAACAGCTGGTGCGCGTCGCCGTCGCCGGACGGCAGCGTGGGGTTGGTGTAGTCGCGCGACTTGTCGTTGTTGTACTTCACGTTGAGGCAAGTCATCTTCGAGTAGTCGATGCGCAGCGTGCAGCATCCGTTGTAGATGTTCTGGCCGTCTAGAGCCTGGGAATACGGTAAGGGTTAGTATACGTATGTAGATTATTAGGGCTATTATTCTTTACATTTTAATTTTTATATACTTAAAACAATATGATTTTCCCAGGCAGAATACTTTTGTATTTATTCAATTTGATTCAAGCGTCCATTATTTAAAATATAAATGTACATAGTTTTGTTCAAAGAATGAAAACAATGAAGCTTAAAGCTTTCATCGTTCAACAACCGATCAATACTTAGAAAAAACTATACAGAGGCAAAGAAAAATATGACGGTGTCAAAACCTCTACTTTCCTCCGGTGCTACCGATTTGTTTGTCCACGCCGCCTGCGGGCGGCTGATAACGCCGCATCGCGATAGAAAAGAGAATTAATTAAAATGCAACAGCACTCAACTCTCTGAGCATTATGCTTACTTTCCACCGGCACAAAGTGTTACCTGCGCTGCACGATACTTTTATAACAAATAAAATACTACCAATGTTACGACGTACTTTTCTGGAAAGAAATAACGTTATCTCTTATTCAAGATCATTAAATCAATTTGCTTCTTACACGTAGGTAACGGGGCCGCGAGGGACCTTCTTCTATCTAATTTAGAAAAGATAAATGTTACTACGGGGATTACTCTCGAGCAGTTTGCTAGCCGCAAATAGACTTTAATTTTTAACTGTTTATCCTTCTTGCAATTTCTTTTGAAATGCTGTCCTGTCGCTTTCGTTAATTCAAACGGTCCTACAATAGTGCCCGCGGCGTCCACGGCACAGTTTCGTTAGTACCGTCAACTCGCCGCTGCCCGCGGCCGGGCCTCGCTACGATATTTTTAATTCAACCAATTAACGTGACTGTTTTGTTGTAAAAGGCACACGAATCATTTCAGAAAATTACAATTTTTCTGTTTATACCGAATTAAGTTATTTCGTAAAGTGTATTAAATATTTTTTGTAATAGACTTTTTTCTTTGTTGCTCATTAATTTTTACATTAAATATCTTATAGCTAGTAAAAACAACTGAGTTAAAAAAGAGGCTCGCCCAAACCGTTGATTAAACCGCGCCTGTACTTCCTATAAATGAAGGTAAATTTGAATACCTTTTTACAATCCAATAAAAATTTCAGAGACGCAATGAATAAGTAAGAGTTCAATGTCGGAAAGCTGGAATATTGGCTGTAGATTTAATAAATTTCTGCTCTATATGCAAATGCGAACCCCTGATGTGTAGACGTGAATAGATTGGCTCGTTTATACCTCAACTTATATGGAAATACGAAAAGCACGCAAGAAAGCGTAAAGAAGATCGCTTCGATACGTAATTAGTTTTGTGAAACGTCACACTTGGTTTTGTTGGAAATTGAATGCGTGGAAGTGCGTAAGAGGATATAACTTTGCCGTGTGGGCTATTATGTGTGTAACGTTTTGATGCAAATCACCTGTTTCATTAAAATTAAGATTGTTCTACACAAATTAATATTTAAAATAAGGAAATCTCCGTAATGATAGAATATTGTATAAATATATTAATATTTTTGTTTAAGAAATATTTCTATCTTAGCACGCAACACATAAAAAAATATAGGATTTCACCTCATTTGAGTGAGAATTAAAATTCGCCTAAAGAAATAAATCAGGTTGATTTAACTTTAGATCCCTAGCAACGGGGTAAACAAGGCTCAGCTAACAGCAAAAAGGCCGTCAGAGCAGCGAGACGGAGCCATCGTAAGACGTAACAAGTGTCCCCCGTATCTCTTAATCACGTCCCCGGTAATTGTTTTATCTTTAGCTCGTTAGAACTCGTTTAAGCAAAGCCTTCTTAGAGAAGGATTAGGTGCGGTCTGCCTCAATCCACCCCCTGTTGCTAATTCTGGCGGTTTTTCCGCGGAGACCAGATAAACGTTTTTGTTGAGGTCCCGAGCTCGCAATGTTTAATATTTATAAGAGCCAACATCGCCCAGATTGCTTCTGTTGCCGGTGCAAGGATTACGTCAACGACAGAATGCATTTGGTTTTTTGCTCGTCGTTGAAATCGTGGAAAATTTTTCAAATGTAATGCTCTTTCTATGAATCGGTACTGTTTGACTAGGTTAGTATTTTGAACAGTATCTATAAAAGTATATTGTGTCAAATTATAATAACATTTTTAATAATAAAATAAATCAGCTTCACGCTGTATCCCGCACACAGCAGGGTAGGCAGAGGGAACCTAGTGTTAAAACACTCCGTTCTCCGAATTCTGGAGGCATTGCGTGTTAAGTGGCAGAACTCAACGCCGCGCTTAACCTCGACACCAGAGCAAAGAAATGGGAATATAAATTTAAATAAATATTTCATCTCCTCGAGTTGGGATCGAACCCACAACCAGTCGGTTTTACAGTCACACTTCGTGCCGGTACGATGATGTACCAATTTCAAAATAAGTATTTTCATATATTAAATAAATCGCTCCGTTTAGATTAAATGAAATGTTTAGTTATCGATTGTACATTAATAGGAAAACATTGAGAAAAATAAATATCCGAGAAGAAATAACAGAGATACGAGTGCGGTGTTCTTTAATTGATTGTATTAGGCTTGGAAGCATTCGCTCGATTAGTCACAGATAAAGACCACTTATCGGCGACCGGTCTCGGAGCTCCGCCGAAAACAAATACTACTAAGTGCTTTTAACTATTCAAGAAATCCTTTTAACTACAAAACGATTACTTATTAACAACTTCGGTTCATAATATTGGCTCTCTACTATAAGATAACGAAATGAAGAATGTTTTTGTTTTGTGTAGATATATAATATATGTATTTCGTTTTCAATTTAAATATTGTATTAGTAATTAAAAAAAAATATCAACCAATATTAAAATAAAGAAAACAGAAAAATTATTGAATATAATTGTTTTGACAGAAATAACATTGACCAAAACATGAAATTAATAGAGAATTTTATTCGTACATTTCAATATAGATTTTAGTATCAATTTTCAACTGGATTTATTTTACGGCACATTGTTTTCGTTCCATTAGACAGTGTAATTAATACTCAAGGGTAAACTCCTAATTGCGAGTGATAAATATAAAACGATCTATGCCACCATAGCTCAAAAACCGCTCCTTAATATTCCCCCAATGAAACTCAATATCACTGATTAGTCCGGCAAATGTTAACTATATTATGAAATAATGAATAATGAAGTAGTCCACTTTTGTGCCCAAAAGCGGAAATTTTCATTGTCCATGAACACTAGTACTGTTTGCATTGTTTCACCTGTAAATTATAAACAGAGTTACGTAGTACCAAATTCGTCATAAATTATTCAGATGGGCGAAATGAGTGGTGAATTTTAACAGTTATGAAAGTTGATTTATTTATTTATTAGGTTTTGTTACGGTAATTGCTTTGAGGTTAACAGTGTTTGACACTTGCTGGGAACCTTGATCTATTGGCGGTACAGATACAAATCGAAACAAACGAGAACCACGATCCGTCTAACTTTAAACGAGTATCGAGCTTTGGAAACTTAAAGTAGAATAAGTGGGAATATAATTCTATTAACCTTGTGTTATTTAATCTTTACGCTTGGAAGTATAAATTCTTATTAGATGAGAAGTAAGTATAATTAGATTAAATGTGATTTAAATTTTAATAGTGACTGAACGCTGCGCACTCAAGGAAGCGTGAATTATCTCGCTGCAAATATTATTATTTACTTCTTAGAACTCTGGCGAGTTTAGTTTTGCTTCCATTTGATTTAGTATGTCCTTTTTATACTTAAATGTTAGATTTAAATCATTTTGTTTGAATAGAAATGTTTTTAAAATAATAATAAATTAAAAGCTGGGTATTAACTATTCAAGCATAAACATTTCGGGCAAATTGTAATTAAATCTTCAACTAATTAATGACCAGATTCAAATAAAAGATATAATACTACTTACAATATAGTGTTATATTTTAGTCATGGCATAAATAAGTACAATTCTACGACAAATTTAATTGGCGTTTTTTCACAATTTAGAATTACATACATTATTAAATAACTTGAACATTACCTTTTTGCGATATTTTACATGTACATACATTAAACCTCTTCACGTCTATATCCTTCTAGATACTTTATCGAATATTTCCCAAAGATAAAATAAAAAACTAACGAACGAACCACGTTAACTTCACAAAGAAAGAGCAGTATCACATTTTCGACAGATACATTGTTTGAATATGTCCCCGTGTTGACAGAAAAGCCCCGCTTAGTCGCGGTCGTCGTGCAAAGTGCAATTTTAAAATGTAAACAAAAACCGAACCGTTGCCGCCTTTAACCTGTAAACGTTGCCTTGAGTTTCATATTAACGCTGCGCCGTTGTAAAAAATAAAACCGATGCACATCCAAACGGTTAGCCTTTCTCGACTTTGGCTGTGTAACGAAGGTTATACGTTTTATTATAATGTATGCCTGTGTGTATGTCCTTTATGTTAAGGCAGTTGATTGATGTAAATAATTTATTTATTGTAACTTAATATGATTTGATAAAAAAAATCTATTTTTGACACATTGCGTGTTGAAACTCAACGCCGCACTTTGTCTATCAGAGTAAGAAATTAAAATATTTTAAATATAATCATTCCCCGTGGGGTGGAAATTGAACCGGCTTCAATGATACGCTGTTCTAATGTGCCACAATTTGATAATTAGATATAGGTATATATATCATAATATTCTATAAATGGCAGTTTTTTTTACACATCGTTAACTAGGTTCAAAATATTTCAATAATTTATGAGATGTAATATTTTACACTTTTGAATATGATATCGTATTTTTATAAATGAGAAAATTAGAAAAGATGGATCTTTGTTCCACGTTCACGCGAAAATTACTAAACGGATTTAGATGAAAATACACAGTGATATAGCTTATACATCAGAATAACACAGAGGATACAATTTACGCAAAGATTTATACATTTTTGAATTTGCTGACAATATAAAAATTACTTTAAACGGGGAAAGCCGCTGGTGGAACGCTAGTATTGCAGTATATGAAGAACGAAGCACTAAGTGGTAAATAGAATCTACCTACATACCGATTGACCCACATAGGGAAACCACAGATCCGCGAATAAAGGTATTAATAATAATACCGTAAGGTCAAAGATCACAATACATTAATTAAGCACTCAAATGAAAATCACAAAAATAGATCAATCTCTAAATAAATATGTATTTTCAGGTGATCTCGGTGAAATGAGTGATCGCGCGCGACAGTCGTCGTCGGTTATGGATGGGGAATTAGAACAGAGGCGGTCCGCACTCGCACTCGCATTTGCTACGAATGAATCATTGCCATCAATCACGGTGTATTGATGGAGCACTGTGACTTTGATTAGAAACACACTACCATTTATAGTTTCAGAAAATATAGCGTTTCCTATCATTGCAACTGAAGCTTCCGATTGTTGTGATTCTACTTTACTTTTTGAAAATGCTATACAATTTTTATTATGGCTTATTATTTTTTCTGATTACATTTTAAAAAATTGATTTGTTTGTTATTGTATATTTTTTGTTTTTTTTTTTTAATTATTAACAGGTATGTTTATTCGAAAAAAGCAAGTCGCATATAGCAGTGCCAGAATTGAGCACATTAAGAGCTTACGTTTCGTGTCTGCGCGCATAAGCCGCCTTCTGAAAAGATTTGATGGGGAGGTTAGAGATTTATGTCAAGGATCATAGAGTCGGGGATCGGGGGATTTCAGTGCTCCAACATCCGACTGTGCCCTTTGTGCTTGGAGCACTATCCGGCTTCACTTCACTTTGTACCTCTTACTCCTACTGCCACTTACCTTGCGGGACGTTTCAATTTCATTTTAAGAAATACGCGGCCAGTCCGGCTCCTGAGTATCTAACTCGTATGAGCCAAACTTAAACGACTCAAATGAATATTTCCGTATAAGCTGTAATGCTTATTATATTCTTGAAATACAAAAGAATACTTCTTATCAATTATTATTGGTGACTTATGATGGCTGCTATCAGCCTGTAGTTTTAATCTTTACTTATGAGCACAGTGTTTGTTGCAACACGTGGTCATTTTACATATACATATGTATACCGATATCTGCGTTCGGATCTATTCATATTAGTTTATTAGTTCGGTGAATGAAAGCAATATGGCAATTAGGACGTCAAAATAAGTAAATTAAACTAGTGGCAACATTCAATAGCGGCTGGTACATGTCCTATTACGTGGAACTCCAATCATAGTCGAGTGGGACTTAGCGTTGCTAAGTTTTCACCACTCGGCTTTGCGGTGATATCTCAATTTTCCTAGGGATTCCCCGCCTGGGAGTATTAATTTGTTGCCTGAGCTATGAGATGAAAATTCTAAAATACTTAAGAGTTTCTACGTCGAGCACAGTATATACTTAGAGTATAATATATTTACTATCAAAATATATATTTTATTACATGATAAACACATTTTTAGAATTTAGGAATATCTTCAACAAAATGATATTTTCTTATGGCAAACAAAGAGATAATAAGTATTATTATATATGAAAAATACGATAGACGGCAAAAAATATTCGTATAAGAAAGACAGTTTTATTGATAAGTCAATCACATTTATATTATAAACGTATTTGCTCTCTTACAATTATTCTCGATTATTATTTTTATAATTAACGACAAATTTACATTTAGGAATTCATATTGCACTATAAGGAATATAATTTTTTATTATTCCGATTTTGTAAAATCAGTTAATAATTTCTTTTTCAGTTTCATACTGTATCCCGCAGACATGGTAGACAAAGGAAGCCTAGTGTAAAGACACTCCGCCGAATTATGGAGGCATTGGCTGTTATGTGGCGAAACTCAACGCCGCGCTTTGACTCGACACCAGAGCAAAGAAAATTAAAATATTAAATATTTCACTTCCTCGAGTGGGAATCGAACCCACAACTTCTGTGCCCCTGCGCCACGACAGGCCTAAATCAAATACGAGACCATGACGAAAAGTTTACTTCATTATAACCGGTCACTAGCCACTTGGTGGTACCAAAAGGTAAAACAACGAAACTATCGACTTGAAATTTATCTACAGCGATTCATAACAGTTGGGGAAATGAAAAAATAAATAAAATAAAGCCCAATAATTATTATGCTAGCGAACCGAGTTTGCGGAAGCCGCAAAACGAAATTTAATTTGCCCTGAACGCTGCATCAGAAATAAAGTTAAAACAGTCGCTGCAGTAGGCGGCAGTACGTTTAACTTCTAACGCAAATGAATAGCGAATGGGAAAAGTTGGGCTGAGAAAAACGATGCCCCACTCGCGGACCATTGTCGCGCGAACAACGCCGTTTCGAGTTTACGTTTGATAAGTATGTTATTTAATGTGCAAATAAAGAAGACGTTATATTATTTTATGTGTGTATGTTCATTGAGTCTCTTTTAAAGCAATATAAAATTTAAACAAGCGCGAGTCGTGTTTGTCCACCGAGGGTTCCGTACAAAATTTGGAGGTCTTGAGCTTTTTCTGAAATTCAGGCTTAGCTTAGACAGAGCCCTTTCATCTGATATCTCACTTGAACTAGCGGCTTTAATACCAAATTTTTAAGCTATTGTTTTTTAGGATTTAACCACAAATGTATAGTTTTCAGATTTTTCCTGAACTAGTACTATCTGTAGATGCAAGCTGCCAAATTTCATAATTCTAGGCTAACCGGAAATACCTCATTAAATACGGGATTTTGTCAATGTATAAATACGTTTTTTTTTTCAGGAAGTCATGCGGGAGGAGATAGGTACATGGTTTGAATTTAGACTCGATATCTCCAAGCCTGAGAATAAAAGCTCTTGACAGACAGACAGACGGACAACAAAGAATCAAAATTAAAACCTTATAAAGGTTCCTTTTTTTCCTTAAAAGGTACGTAGCCCTAAAAAATTGTTTTTTCAACTTCACGCTGTATCGCGCATACAGCAGGGTAGGCAAAGGGAACCTAGTGCTAAGACACTCCATTGCCCATTTCCCACCGAATTCTGGAAGTATTGCCTGCTGGGTGGCGAAATAGAGCGAAGAAATATATATTTTTTTAATCAACGTATTCTTTTTTATAAATAAGCTTAGCAACACTATAGAAATATTAAAAGTTTAACGGAACATACAAAACAGAAGTTCATAATAAAGCCGCGTGTTTCTAAAAGCTTAGATGAGATAATACAATTAGAGGCATGAACATAAGTTTCTGACAAAACTAAGAACAACTATCAATATGAAAGTCTCGACTGGTCGCGACTACGCAATCGAAGCAGATAACAGTTAGTCACTTCATTTCCAGATAGTTCGAAAGCGAGTCATTAAAGTGAATGAAACGTACGGCAATAAGAACTTTGTTTTATAGCTTTACTTTACAAACGGTTAAATAAAAAACAAAGAAGTATTCGCTACTCACCGTTTTCGCCATTTGCGCTGACCCGGTGTCTGGGTACTGGATTAGGGCTTGAAATGAATCTGCAAGAGAAATTCTACGTTATTAAAAGTGCAAGTAAAACTTTTACGAGTACATTTAGAATAAACATTTTCTTTTGCTGTTGTAGAATTAATTATTATACTTAAACATTAATTAGTACATACTATGTATATTTTAAAATAAATCAGCTTCACACTGTATCCCGCATACAGCAGGGTATGCAGAGGGAACCTAGTGTTAAGACACTCCGTTTCCCACTATCTGCCGAATTCTGCAGGCATTGCGTGTTGAGTGGCAGGACTCAACGCCGCGTTTTGCCTCGACACCAGAGCGAAGAAATGGAAATATAAATTTAAGTAAATATTTCATCTCTTCCAGTGGGGATTGAACCCACAACCAATCGGCTTTACAGTCACACTTTGTGCCACTGCGCCACGACTGGCTTCAAGTGACCTTTGAGTATATGTATCTCATAAGTGGTAAACAGTTAGTTTTGAAGATGAAGACGTAATTAAACACCACTTAAAGGAAAACATGTTAAGTGGATAGTGACGCGTTCAAAGGTGAAATTGCCGCCCAAGATGCGTTATTAGATCCTACTTTTCAAGAGTTTGTCGAGTTCCGTCTCAGGTGCACCGCAGCTATTTTATCACAACACTCCAGAGTAAATATGCGAAACAACTTTTATGTAATTTCGCCTCCATCGTGAGCTTGAGGAGCATAAATTGATACGTTTACTCCTCGATCCGTGGAAGTTTAGAACATTTTGGCTACGTTAGATTAATGTTGTTTCTCAAACTATTTCTTGGTCTTAATAAATTTTCTACTCTGAAATGCGTCAATGATGAACAGTTGATGATGATGGCAGTTTTTAACTTTAGTAAAATTTGTTGATATTTTATTTATTTTATATCATTGACATTTTTGTTTGTGCAAATTGTATATTTTAATGGTATGTTAATTAAATACTGAACATATATGCATTCACTTAATTTTCAATCTACAAAATATACAATATTAAATGTGGAAAATATGAAGAATTAAGTGATCTCTCACTACATTTTTCCTACCTAGTTTTAGATTAATTAATAGAAATTAAACAGGTACGGTTTCTACCTACATAAAATATAGAAGACAGACATCAATAAAAAATTAACAACACATTATATTACATAAAATATAACATATATACACTTGGAATGGATTATCTTTTAACAATACCAAACACAAACTTTGGAAAGTAACATACCTACTTTATTAATAACAACGGCTTTTCCTTTTCCCTAACAATTTTCCGAAGCTATAAAGTATAGAATATAGAGCCACTCAAACTCGGCGGAGAACGTCGACGCAAATGAAAAGTAACGCGCTGTCTCCTCATACATAGTTAAATGCTTTTTAAGACTCATATTTTCTTTAGGCCCACCATTTAGGAACGTCAAAATGGAACGTACAAAAAGGTACCCCGCAAATTGGACTTTCATGTAATTAGCTTGAGAATGGGATGAAGAAAATTGAAAAGAAAATTGTGAAATAGACAAATATATCTGAATACACAGCTGAGGTTTTAATAAAAAAAAATCTTCATAAAATTTTATTAGAATCTTGAGTATTTTTTTGTTATATACGTTATTAATTACATTTTTTTTTAAATTTATACGATTTATGAGTTCAGATAATACAATATATTAGTAATATTTTAAAGTTTTGATAACTTGAAAAACATATTTCAGATATTATATACAAAAAAAAACCACACAAAATTTGAGAAGGTATAATGTAAAAACGGGCGCGACAAAAATTGAAACATAGTTAACAACAGCCGGGGCGGAAGTTTTTAAAACAACTTCGTCCGGTTACCCTTTATTCGAATTTATTTATTCGAGTCGAAATATTCGAGGGCTAATTCGATAACGATGCTCGCTTCGATTGTGCACAAGAAAATTTAAATGATTCCCAATCAATCCTTACGCGATGCGATGTTTCGCGTTTCATTAAAAATTCAAGTAGAAGGAGTAATTACTTTATGCAATATTTAAGAGTAAGCACAAGATGAAACGTGAAGTTGTAAATTAAAATTTCGTAATCCACATTTTGTAGGGAAGCAAGGAGGTAGCTTCCGCTGCTTTCGGTATGTAAATTTAAGCGAGGTCTCGCCTCCGTCGACCGACCGATTACAATATAATATGATATCTTAAATCTCTTTGCTCCCACAGTG
>JAATLQ010022360.1:37223-65610 GCA_013421005.1 Heliconius erato x Heliconius himera
ATGTTTCGCGTTTCATTAAAAATTCAAGTAGAAGGAGTAATTACTTTATGCAATATTTAAGAGTAAGCACAAGATGAAACGTGAAGTTGTAAATTAAAATTTCGTAATCCACATTTTGTAGGGAAGCAAGGAGGTAGCTTCCGCTGCTTTCGGTATGTAAATTTAAGCGAGGTCTCGCCTCCGTCGACCGACCGATTACAATATAATATGATATCTTAAATCTCTTTGCTCCCACAGTGCTATGTCAAACTTGAATGCATTCTGAGTCGCAATTTAGACGTCTTTTCATCTTGCGACGTTGAAATGCAAAGAGTAATGTAGTAATATAAGAAGCAACTGCGGTTTAACAGCAAGCCCTTCAAATATACGGTTACATGTAATCTTGAATTTAACAGATTTCCTGGTTGTGAAGAACGATAAGATATTTGTATGTATGTATATACTATTAATATTAGTAGACACAGCGGAAAACATATTATATAAGAAAAGCGTAAGCCATCACACGTTTCTAATCCCAGAACAAATCTCAATGAAGATCGCGGTAATCCCACCCCGGGTCCCCGCGATCAACCCCCTCCAACCCCCGCGCACCCCCGCGACCCCCGCTCACCCTCGATTGGCTTTATTAAGGTGTAACAGACCGCTACAATTATTATGCGTCCCCTGTTTGCGGTAGATGTGTCTATGTTGTAGGATTCCCGTAATTAAGGATTTCATTCGACTGATTCTACGATCTCAATGTTTGTTATGAGCCGCTATGACGTGTCAGCCTGCAGTATTAACATTGTACGCTCGTCCAACGTACAGTACGCAAATTAGTTAGTGTAGTAAAAAACCACATTGCTTTGTGTATGGCAAAAATTTTCTAAATAAATACTGATATACAATGCCGACAATTAGATAAATCAACATTGCTAAATGCTCGTTAAACTGACTGCAACAAATTTGAACTCCCTCTCCTTTATTAGTAGTAATATGATAAAAACTTAGGGAATATTCATTAGATTAACTCGCAAAACTTATGAAAGTAACAAGGAGAAACAACAAGAATCCGAATTTGATGACAACTCCTAAGTGGTTAAAGTTATAAAGCATTTTCGGTGGTCGTGCTGAATACGAAACACAAGCCAGAGGGAAACATTGAATTTCACAAATTGCGAAAATACCCGTTGATTGTTTTGTGATAAGATTATAATAATAAAAAGTTGCGAAATAACTTCAAAAGTAACATTTAAGTAATACAACAATATATTTAATATTTAAATGTAATAAAAGCATTTGTGCCACCTCGAAATAAATCATAGTAACAATACTTACATATAAAATATGACATAGAATAAGGATGATTCAATGTTAGTAATATGAAAAATATGTCAAAAGAAAAAGTGGAGAAATGTATTATTCCATTAAATATCACTCACCGAGACATTATAAGTTACTTAACTTTAGTCAGGTATGTTACGTGTTGTAGGGCATTGAAAGTGAAATGTATACGAAATATGTGGTGTATTTGCTCCCCACGAGACAGGATAATTGAAGTAGGGATTTATTCGTTTCGGATCTACGATCTACTACGGCTGCCGCATGTTCGGCTTTATATAGAGCGGGTTCTGTATATTTGTCTATCGTACAAACTAAAATCCCATGAAAGGTAAAGCTTTTTGTTAGCAAATGCATTTGCTGAGGCCGAATGAAATAAAGACATAGTCGAAAAAAATAAATAAATAAACAAAGATATAGCAAACACTCACACTGTAAGTCGTACTAGTATATGCATGTTCTCAGATAAAGAGGACGGTATGAAGTTAAATGAAAATGAGAAGTTAAATGAAAATGAATTATTTTAATGGCGGTGCACTTTAAATACTTGAAGGCAAATGGGACACTGGGAACTAAACGGTGAACGGGCAAAGACAAAAGCTTTTAAAATTGGACAATGACGAATGCGGTAAAAAAAGCAAACAGTGGCTTGCCGTGACGTTGGGAAATTGGAAACAGTGCATTAGAGGTTATGTCATGATAGCGACGAATTATGAATCCTTCCCTGAGTAGACTACGAAATTATATAAATTCAAAGTACAGTGATCTTTGACAGAGGATGTATTTTGTACGTAAATTTTTATTAGAAAACTTTCTAGAATAAAACTAAAATTAAAACTACAAAATCTAAGTTGCTTTTAATAAAATAAACAAAATTTTGCAATTTTTTTGCTAATTTCATGTTTCATGTCTTAAAACTTTATAATTGTTTGACATTTATGATATTCAATAACAATAATAAAAATAAACGATAAATAAACAAAAGTAAAAATTTATGTAAACTTGTTTGACAAGGGTCTTAAATTGTAGCCAGTATAATCTAAAATAAAAGTAAAATTTTTACTTATACAGGTAAAATGATAAAAAAAATACATCGAATTGACTCCTTTTCTCACAAAAGACGGTTAAAAACACTTAGCAGGGCGGAGATTATTTTGTATATTTCTTAAATTATGTGTTCACATTTCCCAGATAATTTACGAAATCGGTATTAAGATTTAGGGTATTGTTACAAGCAAGGGACTTCCGTAGTTTAAAACAAGTCTGATTAGGTATTAACGAAGTTTATAATTGAGCTGAAAGTGAGCAGTATACAGTTCGCCACACCGCCGTGGGCGAAGCTTATCAAATATGTACCTACAAACCTGCCAGCCGGATTTATTTAGGATATGCATGAGGGTACGATTTAAATTTTAAACGGATTGTGCCCTTGGATTTTGGACTTGAGTTATGTTTGGTAAATCTATCACTACTACCTACACGCCAGGCCGAATAAAATGTTATAGCGCACTTCGATTATTAATACTGACCTAATTTGATTTACGAGTACGTACGTCCGCCCTACGGGAATGCGTCGCGTTACAGCGATAAAAGGCTCAAGTCGTAATTAGATTTGAAAATTAGGAACCTAAACAATTCGTGTGCGCGGCACATGTAAAAACGTTAAATTAATTATAAATTTGCATTTTCCGTTGTCAAATAAAACTTATAATTATATGACAGTGTGTGTATGTTAAACATAGCAATAAATAAAATAACTGAACGCGGACTGTAGCATGTTTTGCAATCAGGAGAGAGGTAATGAGCCGACGTGGTTTACTCTCTGTGTAATCCAGTATTAATTAACAGAGACGGATCAAAAACTCGTTAAAATTACTAAAAGTAAACAATATTTAATATCGGTGAACTGGGCGTGTAACACTAATGAAGAGCACTGTACGGACCGCGGTATGTAGCTGTGAATTCTAATTTTGATTTTACATTTCTGTCCATTTAAAATTCAACTATTAATAATATTATCGGTAAAGGAATACATATTTTGTTGATCTATTATTAAATTCATTTGAAATGTGTAATATTTTATAAGCGTATCAGAATTTGCAGGTATAAATTGAATTCAAATATATTTTATATAATTATAAATAAACACGTACAACATAACGATTTACATATAATTTCAATTTGGATGAACAACTAAATTGGGCTAAATATTTTAGAAAACATATAAAAGTTTTAAAACATTTTTAAAGTGTTATTCCACACTTTAAAGGAAAGAAAAATAAGTAACATATAAAAGCTTGAACATAGCGAGATTCAAACCCGCACTTTTCGTAAATCATCCAAGCTCGTTGCCAATTAAGCTATATTTCTGTTGTTAGTGTCGCTAGTCCTGCTACGATCAAGTTTTTATATGTTTCCTAAATTATCTTTCTTTTATTTTTCTGTATCCACGCGGAACCTGTTTTGGCACCCCGTTCCCCAAATTCCGCCGAATTTTAAATTTCTTATCAGCTACATCGGATTTCCGCTACACTTGTTGCAACTTATTTGTGTAGTTAGCTGTTTGTAGAATTTATTTTTATATTAATTTCCGCTGCCCGCAGATAATTGCTAAGAATAATAATTTGGCAAGAGATAAAATTAATTATTATTTATTAATAAAAATAATTTCAATTTAAAAATGTAAAAAAATATAATAATAAGTTTAAAAAATGGTAAAATAAATAATGTTTACTTACTATTCTTAGTGAAAGTGACGATTTTGAGCACTTTTCCATAACGCTGGAAAATCGAATGAAGAACGTCAAGCACAATTGGATAAAGCATGTGCTCTATTATCACGCGGAGAACTGTGTTTGGACCACCCTGTAACAAACATCAACATGTAAGATTTTCTTTTAACGCTAAATATGTACGATAAGTAAATTATCAAACAACAGTAACATGAAAGGTTATGTGTTTAAAATTTTGAAATAAAGTCGCTCCCAGAGAGTATTTAAGAAGAAAATTTATAATTTCTATATTGAGGCCAGTTGTAGCGCAGCGGCACGAAGTGTGACTGTAAAACCGACTGGTTGTGGGTGCGATCCCAACTCGAGGAGATGAAATATTTACTTAAATTTATATTTCCATTTCTTCGCTCTGGTGTCGAGGCTAAGCGCGGCGTTGAGTTCTACCACTCAACACGCAATGCCTCCAGAATTCGGCAGAATGTGGGGAACGGAGTGTCTTAACACTAGGTTCACTACCTACCCTGTACGTGAGATACAGCGTGAAGCTGATTTTTAGTTTTTTAATTTTAATATAAGAGAAAAAAAAATAGATCGCTCCTCACGAGAATTATGCGGACAGAGGAGGATGAAATTTCACATACGTACTTAAAGTTTATATAATAAAAAAGTACAGAAATGCATGTTTTTTTTAATTAAAAAAAATAGCTTTACCAGCAAAGACGCAAAGTAATCAAATAGCCACAATTAAGTAGTTAATGCAGACGGAAGCCGTAATCGGAACTCTAGTTTATTGATACCAAAAAAAATGGTAGTATAATCCATACATAGCATTTTGTTTTAGGCAGATAGATATGAAAGAACGGACACAATAATAATTCTATGTAAGCCTATGACAGAGAAACCCCTGACTGCCGTGATCCTTGAAATATTTTTTTTAAAAAACAAGTTATATAGTTACAGGTAAAATTATTACCTAATAATTTCATAGTTATTTCACACAAAAAAAATGTATATACATAGTACACAACATCCGTGCTCAAGTATTAAATACTTTACAAAGTAAAGAAGCTGCTATCTGATTATTACCACCTTGTTGGCAGGTATTTAGCCGGGTCGGTAGAATACGTTAGTTTGCATAATAAACACTCGTTGTATGCGCTTCATAAGCTCGATCAGTCTATATCTCGGGTATTCCCCTCTGAATTCAAAATCTGATTTACGGTAGGAGCTTCTAATATTTAAGACGGCCTCTGGTAATCAGCTTTGCTGCGGTTTAGTGGTAAATAGATAATCGTCTTTGCTTTACGTCACCCAAAGGCAACGTTAATTGTACGATTTAATGCCCCAAATGCATAGCCGTTATCTTGATATATTAAATAACTAAATCATTTCAAGTTAGTCATTTTGGTACATTGTTTCACATAAAGTTTGGCAATTTGAGCTCACGCAACGTATGACTGTCATAATATATTTTTAATGGAGTGAGTAGAATATGACCTATAATTGAAAATGTTTTAGGCGTTAATACTTTATTGTTTGACATTATTCATGTGCATTTACCCATTTTTGAGTGAATAATTTATGTGTACGCTTTAATGTCGAAAGTTGGTGATCACCTATAGGAAAACACCTGCTCAAAAACGCAAAGTTACGTTATGAATCCAATTTTATGGCCGTAATTATTGTAATTTACTCTTTTAACACAGTTTTTTTTTTCATATAATTAACGAGTTTGATTTGATGTAAAAAAAATATGCAAATTAAATAATATTTATTTTGGATATTTACTAATTTAAATTTTAAATGTCGTACATAAACTACGTACAATTCTAAAACGAGCTTCTTGTAAATAAAATCGATTTTTATATTTACTTGTATTTCAGTGCCTCCATTCGCTGGTTGCAATGTAGCACCCGCGCCAGCGACCAGAGCTGCGCCCGCGCTGTTTGAAATAACTTGTGCAGCTTGGAGCGCCGCCTGCGCTGACGCCGACTAAAAGAAAATAAATATGATTTAAAATAATTCTCCCTACGAATTATTATAAAAAAGTAATTATAATTAATATAGAAAATTAATAACGGTAAATTTAATTTGGCAAGCCGTTAATGCTATTATAATTTTTCGATATTAATAACGATATATATTATTTCATAAACAATCTTTCATTTATTATATCTTTCATTTTTAGTTTAGATAACAGTAACGAGTTTTTATTGTATTCGACTAATATTCTTATATAATGTTAAATCTTCCTTCTCAACAAAGGGCACCGAGACAAGATTTCTTGTATGTACATGTATTACCAATTCAACATCATTTCCCCAAAATATAAGAAGCAGTCGCAAAATAATAAATATGTCCACTTAACTTCCATAAGTTGGATAACAAAAGAACGCAATAGGAGTTATCTCTCGTACACCTTGGAGTGCTCGAAGACCACGAGATAACATTGACCGTACCAAACAAAAGGACGCCATAAACTTATTTTGTATCGTCGAGAAATCCACTACTTTGTTAGAAAATACTACCTAGAGGATGACCTTCTTAGATTCGTACGAAATAAAGTAATATTAAAGATGACTTACAAAATTGAGAAAAACTGTTTGTACAGCCTCTGTCTGGATAGCGATATTTTAAAAAGCTATTTTAATACAACAGTATTTTACTAAAAGAAATAAGAACGAAACCAAATTGACAGTGACGCCTCGTTCAAAAGCCTTTGTGTAAAGCTCGCTGTTAACGTTACAAATGATATGTCAATCGGTTTTAGCATGAAGTGTTAAACCTGATCAACGGTGCATAAAAAGAGTAAAATAATGAAACGTACGGTGTTGAGGAGCACGTAATGATCGCTCCAGCCGGCCACTCTTTGATCCTATATTTTCCATGGCTTTGTGCCCGACGACAAGCTGACAAGCGTGCAGGCCAGACACAAAAATAAGGCTTTAACCGTGTCACAGTAAGCCTGCCGTCGACGCCAAAGGCTCCGCTACAAATTCACGTTGACTTTCCCTAACTCCCCTTCCAGCTTTTTACCTCATTCTTTGAGATATAATATTGCGGCTTTTGTAAAGATGTAGTAGCAAAATTAGTCAGCAAAGTATGATCGATTTAATTTATAATTGATGTTATAATGAGGAATAAAATTTATGTAAGAATTTTAGAATAGTAATTTTGCATTAAATTAAAACTTATGTATTGTGTGACATTATTATATTCACACTTTTCTCTTATTTTCAACAGGAGTTAAACAAAATGTAATAATACATTTTTAATTAACAAATATTGATTTATTAATTTGTTTTAGCATCGCGTTTGTATCCTGTATATATCACGGTACTGGAATCGAACCCACACACGTTACATTTACAGCCAGACACTGTTCTGCGGTCTCGTATTCACTTTTTTATTCAAATATAACTCTCAAAGCAGACGGAAATATTGCTTTAAGCTAACACAGTAATTGGAAGAGACATAAAAACTCCGAAGATTAAAGTATGGCACGAATAATTGAAATTGCGGTTTCTCGAAAATATTTTTCCAATAGCGTCGTTGAAAGTGCAAACTCTGGACTTATTTAAAAGGTCTTATTCGCAGGACGTACAATCTCTCAGCGAGACCACTGGCAGACGGTCGAGGCGACGTAGACGCGACAAAATAACTCCATCCGCCATTGGAGATTTCTATTCAGCTACCACAAAAACCTTTTGCGACGCATGATTGATCAAAGCCGTGCATTCACTATACGATCTTTAAATTGCACCGGTGCTTAATAATAGTGGGTAAGGTATAGGTCATGTAATTTTTTTAATCGGACTTATATATATCATCAAGGCAATTTGCAACTAAATAACAAGAATAAAAAATATAGTATTATAAATTAAAAACAGTGACTTAAATTGTATTCTATCAACAAATATAATTCTAGTAAGTAAAAGATTAAATAATATATCTAACGAAATTTAGTTCAGTGATCCCCTCGGAATCGTGTTAAGATAACAATGTCAAGTCTATCTATTTTGCCAAATCCCTCATTATAAGTTTTAATAGCGCAAGACAGTCGGATATTTCTGACATCTTCCTACGAAAATTATAAATATCTGCTCCCACAGTTGCCAATATTGATTCATTTCATACGCTCGCCCATATTTAACTGCATCTGTTAAACACCCCTCGAAAGAAACGTGTCTAAAAGAAATGTTAAGTAAAAATAGAATGTTGAAAACCATTACCGAAAAATGTCAAAAGTGAAATAATAATGAAAGATCTTTCTCTGAAATCGTCACGAAAAATAAGTCCTTGATAATGTTAAGGAGCTCCCCGCAGGGCACGAATCACATCATTATGAAGTATCGTTTCAAGAACTGTAGGAAATAGGACTGACAAAGAAATGTCAAAATATCGCTTTAAAAATTTGTAATAAATCATATCTGATACTTAAAAAAAATCGCAAGTAATGAATTGTTCTTTCCGCATTTTGCAATAAAGATGTGAATAGAGAAAGAAAATACCAAGTTATTTGCGTTTTCGCTTTACTATTTTTTTAAGAGTTTTGACCATCAAAACGATAGTCAAAGTTGCGAAAATAGATATCAATATACCGTACGCTTAATATCCTTGTGTCATTACACCTCTATATTAATTTGTAACAAACCATAATCTAGCATGGATTATGGTGTGTTACAAATTACAAGACAAATATAAGTTAAGATAAACTTCTCAAAACTCGTACGGAGACATGAGTAAACACATAATAGACACCTAGTTCTATCCATTTTCAGTTTATACATCACATTAATTAGCCATTGTGTTTACTCAGACGCTTGTTTGCATTGTTGACAATCCGATCAAACAACTATTATACTATTGATGATTAAACAATGAGATGATTATAATCATAACTCGCGAGTAATTGCCAACACAACGGTATTATTTGTTCTATATTATGTATATGAAAATTGAAACAACGTTACCATTTTTAATATTCTCGCGACTCAAGCCGAGTATTCAGCGAGACTAAGATTTTCATTGTAGCTATTCGAGATTTAATAACGCTAAGAAATTTCAAATGCAATCATCTCTTGTGATAAAAACAAGCATATAATATATTGTACTAAATAAACGTGATTACATGTTGTTTTTTATAACAACTCCCTTTCAATTACTGTAATACGCTACTAAGGAACATTGTTTCTGAGTAACATCTGATAAATGTATTGCCTTTTGATGTTGAAAAGCTCCTTATCTTTTACTAAGTGTTTTTTGTATGTGTGTACAATATGTACGGACCAATTTGTTCCGTCCCCACTGAGTCGTTACAATTTTATAGAAGTATATTTAGATAAGTAAGTTATTGCTTTCATATTTCAGTTCGAGTGAGATACTTTTCAATCTAGTAGATTTCAATTTCTTTATGGTTTCGCAGGGAAAAGCTTCATTTTTGAATTATTGCGAACACGACTTTTTACTTTACCTTCCGAAAAAATAAACTTGTTGTTTAGTAACAAAATAATGTTGGTGAAATTTTAGTCCATTTATATATGCCTGATATTCTGTATATTTTTACATGTAATAGTTATAAATTTGATTAAATTTTAACCATATTGTGATAATAATTTTTAATTAACTGTAAAAATGTTTTATTTATTTTATTTGCACTTTACAAACAACAAAATGAAATCCATTTCCATCATATAATAAATAAGTCAGGACGTCCTGTTTATGTTAACCACTGCATTCAATCTAATTATAGCTGACGGAAATTACAGGGTGATGTGTCGATCAAACTATATAACCATTCATTTGTATTTGATATGCAGTGGTTTAATAAGGTAGAACTAGTCCCTGAAAATTTCAATAATAAGTTAACATTTTATAAAACATGAAGACCCGTTGTCGCGCAGATGCACAGCGTCAGATTGTAAAAGATATGATTGTGTTTGATCCCAACTCGGACAAATGTTTTTTTTTTTCATTTCCTTGTAAGACGCCAAAACGTGGTGACGAGTTCCGCGATTTAACACGTGATGTTTTGAAGAATCGGTGAAAATTGGGGAACGAATATTCTGTTAACACTTGGTTCCTTCTTACCACACTATTATATGCGGGACGCAGCGCGAAGTAAAAACTACTTTGCTATTGAAAAAGTAATCTACGACAAACGCAACATAGGATCTTTTGTTTAATAAGAAAATACACCATTTTTTTTAAATTATTTCCCCCCAAAAAAAATTTTATTTGAAGTATAAATAAAATAATTACTATAATATACATAATTTATATACTTATCTACTCGAGGTATAATTTAATTAACTCAAGCTAAAATGCCATCAGCTTTTCTTTTTGATTATACAAAGGCAATGTTATGGCTATGAGACAGAAAATGATTGAAGAGTATTGAAGACAGGACTCGTGGATAAACGAATTTTAATTGATCATTTGAGAGCTTCATAATTGATTCATCTGCTGGGTGTTGTGTTACCAATAATGTCCACTAACCGTAATTTACTTGGGAAACAATTTTCTTCTCTGAATAAAGTTTATAAATTAATAATATATATATTTATTTAATTTTGTATCAGTTTATGACCTGCGTTGCGTTTTTAGATACTAAGTTTGAATGTACACGCTATGGGTTAGATTCCTATTCGAGGATATCAATCGTAAAATCTTTGTAGAATGTGCAGAAAGTTGAGATCGTGCTTGAATATTATAAAACTAATCAATATATTTTTTTGTGTAACAAATAAATAAACTGGAAATTTTCTGTTATCTCGTAATCTGTTTAGATTATTAAACATTTTGCAATAAAACTTTAAAAGTCGAACAAATTCCGCGTATGAAAGCGACGAAAGGCGCTAAAAGGTTTAAGCGTAATTTTTAGTGCTGGGAGACGTTGAAAGGAGACGGTAATTTTATACAATCTACGCCAGGTCAAGGCTTACAAAAGGGGTTTAAAATGAAAAAATATAAATTAGCTCATTCAACTAAAATTGTAGGGCTTCTTTGATGTTGATATTTTATCTTCACTATGCGCTCAAGCTGTGATAAAGGATAAAAATTCAAGTAATTTTATGCTACGTTAGCTTTTTTCACACTAAAACAGTTTTATTATAAGAAACTTTATATTAAAATAATCTTCGTTCAGATATCGACAGACAAGAGATGTAGTTTAGTAACTCAATCAAACCGGAACAACGTAGCTCGTAAGGCCCATCGTTGTATGCGGGTTTATTGAATACCGTTATCTAAATTGTGGGCTCTTGATGCCCCTTACAAAGATTATATTAATAGTTTTACTACTGGCCGCGGGGGGTTAAATTTCCCCATAGGCAACGACGGATTTAATGTTCTATCGCATACCGCTATATAATACGTTTATAATTGTAACAAAGCTAATTGAACTGCGTTATTATGAATAACTAGTTAGACTTTCACTAATTAAATGATTTAATGTTTAGACTCAATACAATTTGAATAAGCCTCGGTGTGTCCGCCGTGTGCTGGCTATCGTATTATTTGTAAGCTGCTAACGGGTTTCCAGCAATGTTGTTGATATTATAAATAAATTTGAAAATACCTAATAAATATGTATGTTTTGTTTAATTAATATGAATTCATTTTAATTAATTATAATTAATAGTAATTAGTAGGCACATTATTTATAAATAGTTTAAGTCAAGAATTACATTTCATTCGACGCGTACGAAAATGTCAAAAGATAAGTAAGAGATGAGTCACTGGGAGCACTTTTTGAATGCTAATAAATTAAGTAAAATGCAAGAGTGATATAATAAATCTTACCGCGTTACTGTGTGTTTGATCAGTTTTTAGTTCTTTGTGGTTAGAAAACTGAACGTAGACGGCGCGTCCGCGCAGCTGCGCCACACAACCGCCGAAGTACGCCACCATCGCCACCGCTGATATCTCTTCTGCCATCTCGAGGAAAGCCTTGGAACAAAAGGAAAAATCATTTTTACATATTCCAAATATTTTATAGATAAAGATACAATTGCCTAATATCTTTTAAGAAATTTTATGCTATCAATTAAAAGCTTAAGGCTGTCCGGCAGCATCGGTATACGACTATAAACAGCTTTGCCCAACTCGAGGGAAAGAAATATTTAATATAGACAATATTAAATATTTCTTTCCCTTTCTTTTCGCCCTAGTAACGAGGCAAAGCGCGGCGGTGAGTGTCGGCACTCCACATGCAATATCTTGAGATCCGGGGGAAAGTACGGAACGTTTCTTAATGGGAACAGAATGTCTTAACACTATGTTCCTAGAGCAGCATTGCCTTACTCTCTTACGTGCGCGATGCAGTGTGAAGCTGCAACTGACGGTAAGCACGATGGTTGTGAGTTCGATCCCCACTCGAGGGAATTTATTATTTTCATTACGCCACTCTAAAACAAACCGCGAAGTTAATTCTTTTATTCAACGCACAATGCACGGAGCATAAAACATGTAAGTATTTTTAATAACAATAAAATGGTAAAAAAAATGTAGTAATAGTTCCTATAGTTGAAACAATTACTATACCCTATCTGTGAGTTGAGTGGCGAAACTCAACGCCACTCTCTATTACCAAAGAAAAAGAAGAAGAACGAAGAAATGAAAATAGCTCAAATAAAAACATTTAAAAACAAATATCAAAAAACATAATATTTACGACAAAAATGTAACTTAAATAAAATACTTTTTTCCACTAGACAGCAAACTTGCGAGTTATAAATAACCTATAACTACACTGAATACAAAGAAGGAACATAAATCGAGTATCCTACCGGTACCGTACGACAACTATCACCTAATATAATCGAATGCCGGGAGTGGAGGGCAAAATATATGAGTATGTAAGATGACGTCGAGTGAGAGGTCTGGCACTCATATTTTACTCGACGCGACGAAGGTTGTCATCTAATCTACTTGGTTAGATTACGGTTGTGTTAAAACTAATCGTTTTGATATTAAAAATATATTATGTTTAATATATGATTTTTTCTAAAATAAATGTTATAATCTATTGTTATTAATATAAATTATATGATTTGAAAATTCAAAAATTAAATCAGCTTCACGCTGTATCCGCACACAGCAGGGCAGAGGGAACCTAGTGTTAAGACACTCCGCTCCCCACTTTCTTCTGAATTCTGGAGGCATTGCGTGTTGAGTGGCAGAACTCAATGTGCGCGCTTCACCTCGACACCAGAGCGAAAAATGGAAATATACATTTAAGTAAATATTTCATCTCCTCAAGTGGGGATCGAAATCACAACCAGTCGCTTTTACAGTCACACCTCGTGCCGCTGCGCCACGACTAGCCTCAATTTACTGATTATATGATTTGCTTTACTTTTTTTAGAGAACGGAAGTATGTTAACACTAGGCTCCCAAGTTCCCTTTGCCTATCCGGTTTCCATGGGATGCAGTGTGAAGTTATAAAAATACATGTTTTAATAATAAGATTGTTTCAAAAAATCGGAATTTATATATTTTTTTTAATAAAATATAGGTATATAATCATGTCACAATAGTTTTCCCTGAAGCGGCATTCAGAATAAATAGGTCAATTAATATAATCAATAAAACACACATTAAGTAGTCTAAAAAGAGTAGATTTAGACAAAATGATATACCTATACGATATTATAATACCACTAACAGGAACGAATGCCTACTAAAAACAGTTGAGCATGTCAATATATTCACTAATAGTAATACTCTATTCAACCTATGAAATGAATAGGTAAATCCCTCAAAAGTGTTATCATAACTTGTTACCAACACGCGTCTGTCTGTAGCACTACGGCGTACAATTAATCGGCTTTGACGAACTTGCCACGCATAAACCCAGTGACCAAACAACAGTACTGATCCCCGCATAGCGTATAGCGTATAGCGTGTAGTGCATCGTTTTCTAAATGCGTTATGATTTTGACGATCATTTTCGAGTGGAAATTTAGCATACCCGCTCCCTATTTCGTGTGCGCACCATTCACAACCGCAGATTTCTGCTTTTGGCATTTGAACATAGCCGACCAACGTGCAAAATACACCGGCGTAAGCCCGTGTAAGCCGCAAATGAAATAGAAATTGTCTGCTGCTAATTAAAAACAAATATGTAGTCGTGAAAAGGGAACTAAACTAGAATAAAACATATAGCGTTGCTTACTATTTACAATTCAAGTTTAAATAGCATAGCAAGATTGTCATAAATATTACTATTATTATACTTTGGTGAAAATTTAATTTGGAGCATGTATGTACATACATGCATAATATATCGCGGACTACATCAAATTAAAACCATGCGATAAATATAATGTAAAAAATATTTAAAATATTGATGAAAGATAAATATTTTATATTAATTAATACCTAACATAAATGAAAATTTATCGATATAGCAACACAAGCATGAAGTTGTGATATTATTGCTATATTGGCCATGTTACCGGATGAATACTAACAAATGAGACTCAGTAAGCATTTCAGAGTTATAAAATGAACCATTTTTTGATAAAGTTATAAATAAACTAGTATTGTATTTCGTAAAATTGGTCCCGATATTATGAATTGAATTGATTCATAAATCACATGAAATGTTAAAGGGAGTGAGGGCGACAAACTAATGGAAGCATAGCTGCCACGCGAGGCTCGATCGTAAAATAGTGTCAACGGCTCTTCGTTTTAATCACCGAGAGTGGAAGCGATTGTCCGCACCCACTCACATCAATGTTTGCCCACCTCTCAACAGATGCCGCCTTTGTAACTGGACTCTCGGAGCTACGGTTACCATCAACTGCGATACTTTTCATCATTCTCCACGAGGCCATAAAGGATCGAAAGCTTGTTGAGCTCTGGAGTGCTTTATTATTGATTAATATACGAAACATAATTTAATATGGGATTAGCACTCACGTGAATTAAAATTGAAGCTGTAGCTTTAAATTGCTTCCAGCGATGCGCGAAAGAATATTAGAAATGTCGCAGCTACAAGAAAGATATGAAATGCAAGGTAAAAGCATATTTAAATTTCATTGTGTTTGCACCGTGAAGACTTAAATGAAAAGATAAAGAAAAAATCATAACACAAAAAAAAATACATTGTGACCGTTCATAAAAAAGGGATTCGACTTGTTTCTCGTGCTGGAAGAGAGATTGTTTTTGTTCACGCCGCGATATATACGAGGCGGATGTCATACACGCTATTTATTAGATGGGATAACATTGTCGCAACGTCTGCCCCACTGCCTGCACGTAATAAGATTTCTTTTTTATTATTTTATTTCCGGGTTGTAAACTAACTCATTTTTAATTTGTCAGCAACAACTCGTAAATTCTGAGTCGCGCGTACTTTTCAGGCCCTCACGGCGTGAAATGTGATAATAAAAACGGCTAGATGTCATCTCAAGCTTCTCACGAGAAATATCTTAGGTCTTAAAATTACTAACTCTACTTGGGACATGCAGGTGTAATTGTAAAATAAAAATAATAAATACAAATATGTTACTTGGAAGCTTTTAGAGTTAAAAGCAATGGTACAGACGGCTTTAAAATAGATGTGCTAACCTTTATCCTTGTGGAGTCCATTATTGGATTAACTTCTGCACGATCAAAATTTTACAATTTTTATTTAGTTTTTAAATTCGTTTTACAAAGTCTATATTAAATATGGCTAAGTCCTACATAAACACTGACGAGAAATAAAATCACAAAAGGATACTGTATCTTGTTTCATATAATATATGTACGTAAATATATGTATAAATAATATATTTACGTTAGTTCTCTGTGTATTAAACAGAAATAATATTATTTCCAAGACGTAATTGTTTCTATAAAAATATATTGCGAAAACAAGAAAATAAAAACAATTATTCAACTAACGTGGCGTGCCATCATATTCGTAACCCAAATTGAAATTTATTTTCATCGTCGCCACCCCTTGAATTCCGCTAAGTAGAATTTTGATGGAATTTCGCATTCAGCTTAATTTATTATAATTTTTCCCCTTTTCGCATATTTTTGGGGCTAAAAGTGATAATTAAAATGTATAGACATTAAATAAAAAGGAGCATATAGCTTTTACATTTTATAATGGAAATTGTAAAAATTGAAATATAATATACAATTTGTTTATTACAAAATATATATATTTGCATATGTTATAAATTTGTTTTGCATTTTTTTCTTTGTGCATTTCAAAAATATCAGCTGTATCCCACACACAGCAGGGTAGGCAGAGGGAACCGAGTGTAAGACACTCTGTTTCCCAATTTCTGCCGAATTCTGGAGGCATTGCGTGTTGAGTGGCAGAACTCAACGCCGCGCTTTACCTCGACACCAAAGCGAAGAAAATGGAAATATAAATTTTAAGTAAATATTTCATCTCCTCGAGTGGGGGTCGAACCCACATCCAGTCACACTTCGTGCCGCTGCGCCACGACTGGCCTGTGTTTAAAAAGAAACATCTATATCAGATTACGTACCTGTAAAGATAAACAAGTGTGTACATTGAGGCCTTTGTGGCGCAGGGACACAAGCGTGTGGCTGTAACGCGACGGTCTTGGGTTCGATTCCATTTGGGGGAATGAAATATCATTTATTAATATTTTCATTTTTTCTCTGGTACCATGCCAAAACAGTGTGGAACAGAGTGTCTTAAAACTATGTTCTCTCTGTCTATTGTGCTGCATGGGCGATACAGTGTGAAACAAAAAAAAAGTGTATTTTATCTACATCCTAAATATATGGAGGTCTACAGTAGACTTGGTCACATACAACAAACACTTGCTTCAAAAGCCTATATAAATATTTACCGGCAGCGGCGTGTCCTGTCCCCATACGGAAAATTAGTACTTAGAAGGAATGTATATTATAAATTTCCCTATAATGTGTTTTATAAGCAGTAAATGTCTTACTTTTATTTAGTATGTTGTTGTCAACTTAACGATATCTCGAAAATATTTTTTGCGATTTTAAAAGTGAAAGAAAGTAGGTACTAGTAGTCATTTTCATTAAACATTAGTGATTATATTCTTTTTTTTTTTGCTCTAAGCTGTATCCCACACATAGTTGGGTAGTCAGAGGGAATCTGGGAAACTAGTGTTAAGGCACTTCCGTTCCCCACTATCTGCCGAATTCTTCAGGCATTGCGTGTTGAGTGGTAAAACTCAACGCCGCGTTTGCCTCGTTACCAGAGCAAGGAAATTACAATATTAAATAATTAATTTCTCGGAATGGGAATCGAACCCACATCCCACCAAGTACCAAATAGCTGTCATTATTTTAATAACCAAATAAAAAAGCCATACTAACGTATATTGTAAATATCTAGATTCATTTATATCCAATATTGGTAGAGAATACTAAACGGGAGTAAATGCCTTCTTTATAAATTGCTCTCGCCTGCGGAATAAGTCGAATAAAATGTGCACACAAAACGAACAAATAATTAAATATGAATTCATCTACCATATACATATTCGTCTCGGCTTTTCGATTGAGGCCAGTCGAGGCGCAGCGGCATGAGGTGTGACTGTAAAACCGAATGGTTGTGGGTTCGATCCCCACTCGAGGAGATGAAATATTTACTTAAATTTATATTTCCATTTATTCGCTCTGGTGTCGAGGTTAAGTGCGGCGTTAAGTTTTGCCACTCAACACGCAATGCCTCCAAAATTCGGAAAAAAGTGAGGAACGGAGTGTCTTAACACTGTATCCCGCACACAACAGGGTAGGCAGAGAGAACCTATTCTCTCTGCCTACCCTGTTGTGTGCGGGATACAGTGTGAAGCAAAAAAAACAAAAAAGAAATATATACATATTCGTATAGTGAAAACATGACAGCTATTCAAGGAAATAGCTTCACGAGAAAATGTTCACATATGAAAGTCGATTGAAAGATTTGAGGCTTACGTAGTGTTAAGTTTACTAATGTCTGCTAATCCCGAGCTTAATTTTGTGAAAGTTTCATCGGTTAGTTTAACGCTTACGTAGCGATTTCAAAAGCGAGCGGGGATTAGCACTGGCACCTATCTTTTTATAAGCGCCTTGACTCTAACTTTTGATACTTTAATGATCAGATAAACTGTTATTATTATTCTTTTTGTACATCAAAAATAGTGATATTAATCCTGAAACTATGCCTATAGTCACATATTTATGCCCCTGCACCACGATTGGCCTCAGCGCCAACGCAACCAGCAACCAGCGCCTGCTGGTTGTGGGTTCGATTCCCACTCGAGGAAATGAAATATTTATTAAAATGTATATTTTCATTTCTTTGTTCTGGTGTCGAGGCAAAGCGCGGCGTTGAGTACCGCAACTTAATACGCAGTGCCTCCAGAAAACCGCTTGAAAATGGGGAACAGATAATAGATTTCTTCAATAATAGATTTCTTCTACGTACCCTGCTGTGCGCAGTATACAGCGTGACATTGGTAAAAAAAAAACCTGAAACCTATCGAATTTTTCATGTAAACATTTTCTAAAAGTCAATACACTGAAAATAAATATATTTCGTCTACTTCTCTGCACAACCACCATGAGCATCAAAGCAAGGGTGCTCTAGCATTACTTTGCTTTGTATAGAATTACGGAGGCGGACATTCCAAATCCAAATTAACTATAACGAAGAGATACGCGGTCCGGCCACAAGCGTGACCCGCTTTCCACCAGATCCATAGGTAATATAAAACGGTAAACAAATAGGCCGCTACCACAATGGTTAGCGGCCTATTTGCGGACGCCGCGCCACCCACTTGTTGTGCTTCCGGCGGAGCTTCGTCTATTGTCGAGTAGTGTTACATGGCCGACTTTGTATATTGAAGTCACTATTATTTTTTTTATGTCCGTTCTAATTTCTGTATAGTATTGTATTCATTTGCCTTGGTCAAGTTTGTTTTGAATTAAAACGCTGATATATAAATAACGTATAGATATAATATTATTATAACGAAATTTATACGCATAATATGAGACCAATCGTGGAGCAGGGGCACAAAGTGTAACTGTAGAACCGACTGGTTGTGGGTTCGATCCCCACTCGAGGAGATGTAATATTTACTTAAATTTATATTTCCATGTCTTCGCTCTGGTGTCGAGGACAAGCGCGGCGTTGAGTTCTGCCACTTAACACGCAATGCCTCCAGAACTCGACAGAAAGTGGGGAACGGAGTGTCATAACACTGGGTTCCCTCTGCCTACCCTGCAGTGTGCGGGATACAGCGTGAAGCTGATTTACTTATACTTAAACATCTCTTATCAAAATAAGTGTATATTACTTTAACAAATTAAACGATCCACTGGCAAGAGCAGCTAACAACTACTCGACTCGATTCAAAGTGGTCGTCAAAACTTTCTTGGACCATAAAGTATACACACAGTCGAAGTTAAGCGATTTGTTCATATTTATGCACCAGATAATCCAGCTCCAGACTATGGGCGGAAGAAATAAGAACTATATATGCACTTTATCCAATGTTAGTTTGAAACTATGAATTGCAGTTTGTTTGGATGGCTAATAATATTGAAGTGACTGAGGTGAAAAATGTGTATGTCGCTATATTAGTTTTGCTTCTGTTTGCGTCCGTTACAGCATACACCTAAATTATGTTACCAACTTATACATTTATAAGTACGTGTATACATGTTTTTTTTAAAGCTTCACGCTGTATTCCGTAATAATAAATTATAACCTAGTGTTAAAATACTTTGTTCTCATTAAGAATTATATTAGTTCCCTTTTTATAATACTAGTTCCCTAATTTTCGCCAAAGTCTCGAGGCATACATTCATGTGTATAGCATATTAACATGTAGCAAAAATAAATTGTGAACCAAAATACATAAACACAAAAATACAAGAGCACAAAAGCAGAAACTTTGTATGTTAAACTGAGCAAAGTCCAAAGAAAACGTCATATGTAACTGTTTTTACTACGAACATTTACATTACAAAACCAATATGGCCCACAGCGTTACAAGAGCTGTGTATAATTTCGCGTCCTTACCTGATTTTTTCCTTTGAGAACGAGCACGTTGGTGACCCGCCCGAAGGGCAGACCCAACTGTATGATCTCAGCTTCCGTAGTCTCGTTTGGTATGTTCCGTATGTGGATAACCCTTGACGGCTTGCCGACATTTTGTTCCAGTTTCACCTGAAAAAAGAATAAAAAATTGTAACTTCCAGTTTCAACAGGAAAAGCACAAAGTGAAAAGCCACTACAATAGAACGCTTTATGCTGTAAATTTTACAGTATTTAGACTATCGTAGAGGTCTTTTGTTTAAAAATAGTTATTTGACATTGCAAAAAAATCTCAATTTTTATATTGTTGCCTAAGATCGAGAATTAAAGAATTTGTCAAAAATTAATTATTTCCATTAAGCAAAACATATAAATAACTAAATAAAAACGCATTCGTACAACAACAAAATATTGTGAAGTCCGTCCAGCGTCCCATCGCTCGCTTCAATGAAGACTAATGTTGATATGAGCACGTGCTTAAACGGACCGCCCTAATATACATAAACAAAGCTACTATTATTTGCGGGAAGAGTCGCTTGGATAATTGAAAAGTCGATGTAGTATAATTGTCGAGGCTTATCGGTCCGACCCGATGTGGGCGCCATTGTTCCCCCGAGAGCCTTTTGATTACGGCGGCGGGCCCGAACTGAGGCCTCCAATATATTGTAGCGTTGTATGACACTTCAGTTTCCATTGAGGTGAAAAGAGTTCCCTGCACGGTGACTTTTCACAATTGAGTAATGGAAATGTACTTAGCGGGGAAGGTAACGTTAGTGGTGCTATAGGTCGATGTTTAAGGTAATATAAGATGTATTATATCCGCGATCTATTTATAGGTATTTCTTATGATTATATTTACTAAAAACACATTAATATTTATTTGATGGAGTGATGAAATTTTATGCTTTATATTTATTTTTTAACCAATTTCGAAAAAATAGGTTATCGATTTGACTGTGTATGTGTGTGATTTTTTTTAGCTTAAATCTGTATCTCGGTGCTACGTAAACAGAGTACGGAGGGGGAACCTGGTAAATTAGTGTAAAGACACCCATTAACTTCCCGGACTTCTATTCCCCACTTTTCATCGAAACGGTGTAGCGTATTTTTATTTACGAAGGCTATGTTTACTAACTTTACTAATAGATATTATCGAAAGAAAATAATAAGTACTTAACGTATTTTGTCATCTTTATACTACTTTGTTATTGTTCTATAAACAGTGGTCACCTTTTAAGAATACCTTGTCACCTATTCATGTACCTTCTATTTGTACATCACCTTGAAAATACTTACTAAGAATTTAAAACAAAATTTCGGAACATTCACGTAACATTAATAAGCCGCTAACTAAAGAAAGTATAAACAAATCATCATCTTGTATTCTAACAATGCGAATCTGTACAATTGACTTCAAAAGAAGCAAATCTGCGTAAGTAAACAAATAAAGAAAAACAAATATATATATATATATAGACTGTCATATTGAGCTTTTGCAAAGGGTGGAAAAATTCGCGTAGCACGTTCTCCCACCTTCACTGTACCGTACATCTCTATATTTCGTGTGTCTTCAGGAAAGAAAACAACCCGTACGTAAACGTGAAGAAGGACATTACATTCGTTGGGTCAGAAAATCTACGAATAAGGATTTTCACGTTATACACTTTAAATCATATGCTCGGTGTCACATTTTATCTATAAATATTAAATGTTGGCTTGGATTTCCGTGGAAAAAACTCAATATTATTATATGGATTTTTCACGTGAGATTTTAGGGGAATCAGTCTATTTTCCAAATGGATTCATTTGTTTTGTTTATAAAAATGTTAGTATCTGTATATCTGTTATTAATAATCAGAAAATAAAAAAATATTTTTTTTTGTATAAAATTAAATATGACATTGCAAAAACTAAGCAGTACTTTATTATAACTAGTTTAAAATTTATTTATATGTTTCTTGAAATATACTTGTGAGCAGCATATTAAAACTGTTGACAAACAGAGCTGTAGGTACGACCCAGTTGGGGAGCTTACGGATAAGCTGCTTGCGGTGTACCCGAAGGTTAAATACGGTAGTTTTATATATTAAAATATCCCCTAAGGTCTCAGGTCTCAGATATTTCAATTTAGTAAGTCTTGTTACAAAATTACCTTTAACGTGTAGTTTTTTTTTCTTTTAAAGATAGCCATGAGTAGTTTTTTTTTTATTTTTAAATACCACTGTATGTCTATCTATTGACCGATTTATATTGAAATAAATAAATAAATCAGCTTCACGCTGTATCCCGCATACAGCAGATATGCAGAGGGAACCCAGACACTCCGTTACCCATTTATAGCTTGATGAGAACGTTAAACGCTTAGTGGTCAGAACTCCTGGTTCAACTTTTTATACGTTTTCTAAATATTTTCTCCCGGCCTTTTTATACAGATCTTATTATATCTAATTAATATAGAAATTACAAAAGCCTTATTAAATATTTCACATTATATACTTATTAACATAATTAAAATTTCAATAGATAGTGGAAATATAATAACTGAGTTTATTAACTGATTTATAGGATGAACGCAACCGACTTAGGCAAAACTTTTAATTGGCCGCAGACGTTATTATAGTTAAATATTACTTTATCAGCATCAAGCATTATCTTATACAGTAGATTAGGTAAAAAGGGCGAGTCACTCCGTTCTCCACTTTAAGCAAGGAAATAATTCATTTTACCATCATATTGCATTGTTTGTGTTACTGTATAAAAAATCTACTTAAAAATTTTGATATAATTCAGAATTTTTTTTTGTTTAAATAAAATACACATCAAAAAAACCCTTCCTATTCCCTTGACACATTATTTTCATAAACGTGATAAGCTGCTGACTTCATTTTTATGAACCATAAAATATTACGTTTTGTTTGTTTACTTAATATATTTTTGGTAAGCATGATTTAGTTTCAATAAATACAAATACCGGTAATTTATGATAAATATTTTACATAAGCTTATTAGACTCTATAATATTTGGAATTAAAACTGATTTCGTTATAGTTACTAATAAAAAAAAGAATGAAAGAGGCATCGGTGCTGTGATCCCCCTCGGGAATTCATTATTATTTATTCAAATTTAATCTAATCTAATCTAGTTACACGCTGCATCCCTAGCGGGGTAGTGATAGAGAACGGAGCGCCAAACGCTACGGTCCCTGTATACCTCTTTCGCCTCGTCCACGGTCATCAACCTCTTCATACATGCCCTCCGGGGGGTCCTCGTGTTTTTTACGTGACCTTCTTCCAGTATATTCGATACTGTGTTTTCGAAAGTGATCCGAGGTCTCACACTATCTCTCTTACCGCTCACTTTTTCGTCATAAATATTTTCTGCCATTCTTTCATCACTCATTCGTTCGACGTGCCCAAACCAGCTGATCACGTTCTTCTTCATTCTCACCGTGACATCCTCGCTAGTACCTGCTATTCTGTATATAACAGCGTCGGTACCAACACTGCATTATGTACGACCAAACTGTGCAGCTGTGCTGATATTTCGCCGTCTCATCAATGCAGCTAAATCACCGTTAACCCTGTTATCGGTAGCAATACACCTTTCCACATCCATATCGTATCTTCGATCTCTACTGAACTTGCTTCTCAAATATACCACTTCATTCACTTGTTCTAATGATATTGCATTCCGTTACATTTATAAATATTCTAATTTCTTCACTCTAGTACCAAGGGAAAAGCGCAGCGTTGTGTGCCGCCTCTTAACACATAATATCTCCAAAATTCACCAAAAAAAGTGTGGAACGGGGTGTCTTAACACTAGGTTCGCGGTGTCTAAAAAGTAAAAACGTATGTATTTAACTTCTCTCATCTGGTCAGAACAAGAATAAAGTTACAATTTTAAATGCAACTATTTTAACATAGTTAAAATAGTTTCATTTAAAATGTGTAATAATCGTGAAAATCAAAGAACTTATTAAATAAAGTTACAACTTTATTGAACTATTTTGTTTTAACCATTTTTTATTCGCTTACAATATACGTAAATGAACACTATCAAATTTAGTATATATATTTAGATATATATACATATATACCTAGAAGTAAATATTTTGTATGGTGCCACTAGAAAGTCACACAAACATTTAGTTAAGCGTAACAAACTGAATGACAACACATTTACATCGCTTTAGTCTTATACTGTTATTGTACGAAATATTGTAACACGTAAAGGAAAAATTAATAAGATTTCCACACAACCCCAGTAACGACATTTCCTGGTAATTAATAATCTTTTATATGAACACATAATGCCAAAAGAAATTCAAAAGACTCTTTATTAATACCATATTAATTAGTAAGCGGAGAATGTTTCTTCGGGGATTTGATGTAACTAATGTATTGCTTGTGACAATATTATGGGTATATTTCTAATTTTTTATATAAAATTTTATCTAGATTCTGAAAGCTAAATAATGAAACATATCCGATATATATCATTTATGTCACAAAAAAAAAATATATATATTTTTAAATTATTATTAAACACTTAGGAAATAACGCAAAATCGACTGGTTGTGGGTTCGATCTCCACTAGAGGAGATGAAATATTTACTTAAATTTATATTTCCATTTCTTCGCTCTGGTGTCGAGGTTAAGCGCGGCGTTGAGTTCTGCCACTCAACACGCAATGCCTCCAGAATTCGGCAGAAAGTGGGGAACGGAGTGTCTTAACACTAGGTTCCCTCTGCCTACCCTGCTGTGTGCGGGATACAGCGTGAAACTAATTTAATTTAATTTTTTTAATTTTTTTACTTAGGAAATAAATTGGACGGTTTTCAAGGGGCGAGGGTTCAAATCTCGCTACCTCAATAATGTTCTTAGTGTAGTATGTAGTACGATTTTAAATGTCAGATGGGAATCAAATTTATAAATTAGTCAGTGTATTAATTTTGAAAATATTATTGTAATCAAGAATGATTTGATATTAATAAAAAGTCATATGTAATAAAGTATAAAATAAATATAAAATAATATAAGTATAAAAAAAGTAATATAAGTATAAAATAAGTCAATATTTAAACGTTACATAAGAGATGCAAAGTGTACAACACCCATTTCAGCTAACTTCGTAACGTAAAAAGGATCAGTAATTGATGAAACCATCTCATTAGTATAAATTACCGTATTATCCGGCAAAATTAGAATGTGTTTAAACTTATTTTATTTTCAATCTGAAAAATGTAATATAAAATATGGTTGGCATTTTTGGTTGTCAGTTTATTTTAAATAAGCATCTATAAATCGTTATGTATTATATTGTCATTTTGTTTTGTATTAACCAGTCTTATTAGAAAATTTATTTTACTATATTATTTAAAAAGCTAATAATTATATTTGTTATATTTTTATTACGCTGTCAACTTTAGAATAAATAAAATTATGTAGCATTTATAAATTATCTCAAGACAACAAATACATGGAATAACATAGTAAGACAAAGGTATGTGTTTTATTTAACCATAAATAAGCGAAACACTAAAGTTAGAGGACCGAAGTCGTAATTTCGTTAGACAAGCCCGTAAATGCTTAAGTAGTCGTTCAGCAGCATTCTCTGATTTGATTGATCTTCACTTTGCAAGGTTTCTTACGTTTTTACAGAGTAACGTCAAGAAAATAGGGGGAAAAAAACGGTAACGCAATTAATTACTTTATTTGGACATTAATGACCCGGTCCGAGATAACGATTAGCCAAGTTGTAAACATACTCCTACGATCTGTTCCAAGTTCCTGTTACTTTCTTAACACATGTTGTTTAAGTGGAAAACTAATAAGTTTGTTTAAAAGTATCTCTTTGCCCCACGTGACAAAGAGAAAAATAAATAATAACTTATGAAAAAACTCACCCTCCCGCTGATGGATTGTAAATGAATATTCACAGCGACAAAGAAAAAGGGGTGGCAGAGCACTTTCTAAATTTTTTATACTAAAAAGAGCGAACGCGAATCGCAATTTATAAAAATAGCCAACAAATAACTGAAGTAGGGACATGCCCCTATTTAATTATGAATTAGAGCTGAACGTAACGAGATCACAATGTAATTAAGATTACTGCGGCGAGGTTTTTTAGAGTACTCTGGGAAGTGCGAGAGTAAATGGTCGACCAAAGTTACCTTTTTTTTTTTGTTCTAAGGAGCGAGTTATTTATGGCAGAGAAAATTGTGATTTAATGCAATTGGTTTATCTTAAACGTTTATATTTATAATGTCGTGTATTCTATTGCCGGCTGACCAAACAGAACTAACTAAGCCAACATTTTTGTTTTTTTAAGAATTGTTAAGGATTTGTGTATATGTTTTAATATTCATTCTATAAATTCCATTGATATTTGAATAAATAATCACAATAATTTAAATATTTGTAAACCAATATTAATTGAGGTAGCTACGCCACGGCGGAATCAGCTGATAGGTACTGATAATTATTATTCACGTTATTTTAATTTTATTATAGAATGTGTACCTACTATTAATGATTAAGAAACAATATTTAATTCATACGTTTGACTTTGTTATTTCTAAAATCATATATCATGTATAAAAATAACATATGTCTAAAAGTATACTAGTTTAGAAAATAAAAAATATATTTATTTATTTATTTTTACCCTCATGCCTCCAATTCAAACATTGCCTTAAGCGAAAATTCTTATACATTAGTAATGTTTCTTTGTCATCTCTCAAGACTTCTTAGCTTATATAAATTATTAATTTACGAGGATATTCTTTTTTTTACTTTCGTCTTTTTTGCCGCTTGAAATACTTTAATGTTTAATTCTGATCTTATTTACTAACACTGTTTAGCTTTTTATACAATTTTTCATAAATCCTTTAGTATTTTTAGAGTTTTTAAAGATGTATATGTTAAAAATTTCATATTAAATTATACAATATTTTTCTTAACATCAAAAGAAATCGATTTTTGTATGCCTAACATATTGCTTGTTTCACACGTGGCGTCGTGTCAAAATTAAAAACAAACTATCTTTTACTCAATTAGACCCGCAAAAGTAGTGTTTAATATATTATATAAATTGAAAAATCATTAAAATTAGCCAGTTAACTGTCCTATATGCTCTAATTTTATTGATTCACGATCGATCAAGTTTTCTAAAATTTTTATATGTCGAATGACTTTCTATCTTTTCTGCTAAGTAACGTTCCTTTTTCAACAATTAAAACCGACATTATAATATTTAAGCTTAATCTTATACAGATCTAATACACGAAAGTTATTTATAGCACTGTAATAGATTACACAATCCATTTGGCGATCAAACTAGTCCGAAAAAAGTGTCTTGTTTATTCAGTACCAAACAAAGTGTGCATTTACGAGCAGCGTGCGTCCAGTTTATGTAAATACACTCAAAAAACTATGCAATGGAAAACCTGAAACAACATTGTTTACTTTTTATTACGATACCACACGTTATATTTGAAAAGGGCTAAAAATATTCAACCTACATATATAAATTAAAATAATCTTACCTAAGGATATAAATTATAATAAAATATACAAAGGAACAGCTGAAATCAACAAAGGTCGCTCGCTATGCTCGAAGAATTCATCCGATCAAAATTATCAATTCAATTTCTATTCAATATGTAAGAAAATTATCGGGGCAAGTCGGGAAGAGATTTAGAAAATTTTTGCCCTGAAAGCCGCTAGGGATGACCCTACTACCTCTTTACGGCTTGCTGTCCTTTTATGAGTTCCTTTTTTGCTTCAATAAATAAGCCATCATTGTAATTATTACAAGAAGGATACTTTTATAGAATAACTTTTGAGACGTCGATATATATATATATATATATATATATTATATATAAGATATATACAGAAATATATCTTATAAATTATAAAGTAATACAAATAGCTTTGTTATATTAATTAAGTATTATACACATACATCTAAAACGTCATTGGGGACTTCAGATCACTACAGTTAAGATGAAAAAAAGGTACTATATATTATCTGAGAGCATGTTCTCTAAATAAAATTGACTAAACAAATGTAACAAGTAAAGGAATGTAGTGTAACAGTTCAATTTCTACATGTAAAAGTGAAAAAATATTGGTTTATTACCTTTTTTGCGGCGGAGTCCTGGTTGTTATTGTCAGCATGGTGTGGAGCGGCGGGCGCCATGACGGTGACGCCACTCTGCGAAAGAAGCTCGTCGGAGCCCCTCTGAAACAATGAAAGTTAATATTACTGTAAATCAAAATTCAAATAACT